>JAQJVL010008784.1:0-18401 GCA_035578905.1 Stictocephala bisonia
CTAAAATTTAATTTATTAAAACTTGTTTATAACTCTCTGTTGTGTATTTAGGTAAGAACCAACACAAAGTTCAGTCAAACCACACCAGCAACTACGTGTACAACCAACAGCAAAAGCAGCAGCAACAACAACAGCAACAACAGCAGCAAAACCAAAACCAATTCCCCTTCTTCAACAACCAAAACCAAAACAACGACTACGAGAACCAGGCTAACCAGTACCAGAACCAACAGGAGAACAACTACGAAGGTCGTGTCGCCTACTTCAGCGAGGATGTCGCTCTGAACCAGCAGTTCGCCAACCAGCAGATCTACAACCCCAACTGGTTCAACAGCCAGAAGTACAACCAGAAGAACCAGAACAACAATGGAGAGAACTTCTACTACTACCTTCAACAGGTTCTGGCCCGTTACAACCTCGAGAGGTACGCTAACGACTTGCCCAAGGTTCAGCCCTTCCAGTTCAACCAGAACATCCAGGTAAAAACTGCAAATAATATAATTATACTTTATGTTTTGAATATTATTTTATTTATAATTCTAAATATACTCTATCATAATTCCACAAGCAAGTATAAATTATGTTACAACTATGATTTTATATAACCATAACTGACTATTTAATACGTTGATTTCAAATAAGGCTCGTTATAATGCTATGTGTATAAGTGGATTGTAGTGCATAATTAAGAATTATAAACTGCAGCTCTATTTTATAATCACCAGCATAGTCTGTACATATAAGTATTTCTTTATGAACTAAGTTTTATGTTATATAAAGGGTCGTATTTTCCAAACAAAATCAGAATTTTTTTAAATGTACCTAATAACATTCAAGTACAGTTTGGAATACCAAATTAGTTAGAATTTATTATGTTTGTTATAGGTATTATTTCTTTCAGGCCTCGGGATAGTAAATTAAAAGTCAATAATGAAATCTGGATTTTTCAGCCTGGTTACAACCCTCAGCTGCAGTACAACAATGGCCAAGCTGTTCCTGCTCGCCCCAACAACGTCAACTTCAACAACGCCAACGCCAACAACGTCCAGCAACTCCAGAACTTGGACAGGCGCATTGCTGAAGCCGTCGACAACCAACAAGTCCAGAACGTAAGTTTCTAAATAATAAATATTAAAAATCCAAAGTTCCGCCATTCATAAAAAATTTTGAAACTAATCATATGATGTTTAAATCCCCAACTGCGAACAGTCGGTACTTAACTCGTTGACTAAAGTTCATGCACAGGCATTCACGTTCTTTTGAACCAGATAATACCTTAACTTCAACATAGCTTGCTTTTCTATTACATTTGTTTCTACTTCTTAAACTTCCATATATAAAAGATACCCATTAATATGAAAGAATTAATACTTTTACAATTATAACATTTGGTTTCTTTCAATTACAATATTTAGATAATACCGATAAAATTTGTTTTCTAAGTGTTGTTACACCTATTTAAAAATCTATGCATGATATAGATTTTATTTTTATTTAATCATGGGTTGTTTGGTATTTAGTTCTTGATCTGGAGCTTCAAGTTCAATCACGATTGCTTGGCATGTTTTAAAGGTTTCCAATTTCAACTTAATAAATCATGCAGAAACCCACATTTGCAAATATATGGTTAAGTATGCCTATAATTATTATTTTTAATGTATTGAAAAGTAATTATATCAACCAACAGAAAAAAACTAATAGGTCTATATAATCTTCCACAGAACAATGGAGGCAAGCAGGCTTTGAACGCTGACAACGGAGCTGAGATTTTGGGTAACTTGGTGCAAGCCAACGAGAACTCTGTCAACACCCAATACTACGCTGTCAACAACGGACTTTACGGATACTTTGATGTCTTCAGGAAGGCAGTTGGAAGCATTGTTGACGCCGAGAACCAAAACCAGGTAGAGAACCTATGAATTTTAATAAACATTGTTCATCTACTGAACAAAAATAGTTATTTTGACTAAATAGGCTTACGAAAAGGGAAAGATTTTGAATAAATAGTCTTATAAAGAGGGAAATTTTTAAAGTAATCTCGAATTTTAACAAGCAAAATAATTCTCACAAAATTACTCTATGTGCACTTTCAATTTGCAGGCTGCTCCTGGAGCCATTGAGAACAACTCTGCTGCCCTGAGGGACCCCGTCTTCTACCAGATCATCGCCCGCATCGTCAACTACTTCCAGAACTTTAAGAACCAGCAACAGCCCTACAAGCAAGAGCAGATCAACTTCCAGGGAGTTGAGGTTCAGTCAGTGAATGTTGACCAGCTGGAGACCTACTTTGACAACAGCGAAGTTGACTTGTACAACGCCATCAACTACAAGCAGGGAGAGCAAGCCGAGCAGTTCCACTACAAGGCCAAACAACAACGCCTCAACAACAAGCCCTTCAACTACAACATCCAAGTGAACAGTGAGCAGAACACTGATGCCATCGTGCGAGTGTTCATCGGACCTCAGTATGACGTACAGGGTAATCAGTACAGCCTGGAGCAGGCCCGCCAGAACTTCGTCGAGATTGACCGATTCGTCGCACACTGTAAGTTTACACATCTTACTTTTAAAATTGAAAAAAACATACAACGTAAAATAGACCTGTTTTTTCAAACAGTCTTACGTTACCCAGCAGAAGTGTTTATTATATATTGAAATCATTGAAGTACACATTCTTAACTAAATAACCTAACCACGTTATTTCTCTGTGCAGTGAATAACGGCCAGAACCAGATCCAACGTAACTCCCAGCAGTCTACCAGGTTTGTCCAACAACAGCCCAACACCCGCGCCATCTACAACCAGGCCCAACAAAGCAACTACAACCAGGTAAAATTATTGTCATTCTCAACATCTTAATAATAAAATTGTTTATTTCATTGACCAGATTATCATCATTATTATTTCAAGATATAAGTTAAGCAGTTTACAATTGTGAAACCTATTTAATGTAAATATTTCATTCCTATATTTTAACATTTTCTTGCAATTTTTTATTAAATATAACTGTACATTTATTATAAGTCATATTTTAACTGCATTAATTTTTAGTTTTTAAGGAACATTTATTTTGTAAATGCAAATACAGATTGCATTCTAGTATTGCAAAAACCATTCACCACTAAACTTCATCAAACAATACTTAGCAACAATGTAACATTGTTACTCATATAACATGTTTTACATAGCTGTCAGCACTTAAATGCCTTTAAACTTTATGACACTGTCTTTATCGGTGCTTTTTTAGGTACACAATTATACCATCCTTAGTATCAATCTTCATCCGTTTCAATCCACTCAAATATTTGTATGGCTTTCATCCTTATATAATGTTTTATGCCATAACTCGAGTTGAAAGATATTTTAACACTGAATGTTTTTACTATACAGAGCGCCCAGTACGAGCAGCAGTACACTCTGCCCCAGAACCTGATCCTGCCCAAGGGCTCCCAAAACGGCCAACAGTACGTCTTCGCCATCGCTGTCCACCAATACCAACCTGACCACCAACAACAACAACAGTCCCAAAACCAGCCCAACGACAGCCGTGCTCAGGGCTTCCCCTTCGACCGCCAAGTCCAGGCTGCCAACTTCCAGCAGGCCAAGAACATCTACTTCCAGACTGTCACTGTCTACAACAAGAACCAGAACAACCAGTAAATAGAAATAATGCTTCACTACTTTAACATCTGTTCAAAATTTCTTTTTACAAGGTAGCATAAATAAAACCATCTGAGATATAATAATTGTCTTCTATTTCCACCCAAAGTAAAAAATTATATTTTTTAAGTTAATTTATATTTTTCATTAATATTGTATTACCACCTTTATTTGGCTTAGTTCAGGTTAAGATAATAGTTTTGGTACTAAAATAAAGTAATCGAGACTAGTGCATGTACAAGAAATGGCCTGGTAATTATGATTCAAAGTCTGATTACGATTATTTTTATTCTTAGAGAGGCAATATAAAATATCAATGGCGGAATTTTTTTTCTTTATTGGACATTTATTCAAAACTTTACCATGCTTTCATAAACTGTTCATTTTTTGAGGTTCGTCAAATAATATCTATACATCAAGGTGTGCTATGTATAGATATGGATATTTTGTCTAAATATTTGAAATGCTATACTTTTCATGCTGACAATAATCAATATGAAAAGCTTTAATATAACTTAAAATAATGGTCACACATTAACAATTTCAATCAAACTGACTTAATCCATAAGAATACAAACCAAATCGGTATTTACAACGTTTCAGTAATTTTTTTCTATTTTAATGATTCTGTAGATACCTGAACTTACTTTCCGAGGTGAAGAAAGGGTTAAGTTCTTAAACTTTACACTTAACTTTAAAGATTACTTCTTTCTAATTATTCTGTTTTCACTATACTGAAATATTTAAAATTAATGATCATAACTTTTTTTATTTGTTATTTTAATCATAACTGGAGGTTTAACGAGCTTTTTAACATTCAATTACAGTGAGATTTACGTATCAATTACAGTTTTGTTTTTTTTGTTTTTTTTTTTTTTTTTTTTTTATGTTAGGCCTACATTTGAACTTTTATCTGCAAAGTTATCCACTTAGACCAGCCAGATAAAACCATATTTATCATTAATTTATGTTGCTATTGCTTAAATAGGTCAAATACATTCAGATGATAAAAACAAAAAGGAATGTAATTTTCAACTTCACTTTTAAGACTTCTGTACATTTATACAAAGAAAGATCAGGGTAGCAGCATTTTCTATCAATGTGTATTGTCCTATGAATTTTTGATCAAATATATTATCCCGCTGTTACATCATAGTCTCTTCTTCAGTGCTCAACCCTTAAGTTAGTTTGCAGCGGCTCGCTATTCCTCTCTTCTGTCTGCCTACCTCTTAATTTCCGTATAAGTATCACAACCTACACCATTCATAAGTTTCTGCATGTACGCCATCCTCGGTCGTCCTCAGCGATTCCTTCCCTCAACAGCTCCTTCTGCTATTGTTCCCATAATGTTGTTGTATCTCAAAAAGTGTCCTACCAGCTTGTCTCTTCTTGTCTGGATGTGCCTCCATAGAGATATAGTTTCTTTTAATGTTCTTAGCACGTCTTCGTTAGTAACTGTATCTCTCCAGCTGATCTTCAGCATTCTTCCATAGCATCACATCTCTAGTACCTTCAAATGTCGTCTTTCATATGTACGTCCACGTTTCACATCCGTACAGGGATACACTCTTAACAAACGCCTTCATGATTCGTTTTCTCACTTCCAGACTAATATTCTTGCTGGTGAGTAGATTCTTTCTCAGATTGAATGCAATTTTAGCCTGCTGTATTCTACTAAGAATTTCTTTTCGGTTTCTACCATCTCCTGTGATTTTGTTTCCTAAATAGGTGAATTCCTCCACAGTAGGGAAAATAGGGTTGAAATAGACTCACTTTTACCTTTGGACCCAAGATGGCGGCACAGTGGTATCAACCCCCCTCCCCCCAAAATTTCCCTCAAATTCCCTAATTTCCCCCACATTTCCCTCACATTACCCAAATTACCCCCCAAATTACACCCAATTTCCCATATTTCCCTCCAAATTCCCTTGTTATACTATACAAAATGAACTGTTAACCTTGTTATACTATATAAAATACACTCTTAACATAACTTTTTCCATGTTATACTATATTAAATGAAATTTTTTTTTGTCCATTATGGCGTCTTTTCCCTCCCGCGCCAACTCAAACCCGGTACTTCGTGGGAAAATTCCCTTCCTAAAATTCCCTCCAAATTCCCTCACCAAAAAGATGGCGGCCTTTCCCTTGTTATACTGTATAAAATACAATCTTATACTATATAAAATGAAAAAATATGATTGTCTTTACACTATAATAAATGGCTACCTTCGTACGCGTCGTCTGCTGGTCGGGCGCGCATGCGCGTTGTTACTCTACTCATATATACACTATAACAAATGCATTATGGCTGACGCGATCACAGCGCACCTGGTGGCATCAGCTGTGCGCGGATGACGCATGCGCATGGTCCAGATGTGTCGACTGCGCTCCCAGCAGCAATTTCCTAAAACATAAATATATATTAAACAAATTAGACAAAAAGCTATCAACCCCCCGTGGTCCAGTGGTTAGCGTACCCGACTCAACAAACAAGTGTTGATATATGTCTTGAAGGCCTATCCACTTAAAATCAGACTCTGGGAGTTAAATGGTACATTACTATAACATAGGTGGGTAGTCGGAGGTATCAAACCGACGGGAAATGGTTACAAGGTTATCGTTTATGGCGTAGGAGTCGGATGCGGAACCACTCGGACACAAGGTTGTTTTTTAACACATATCACTAACATGCAACTAATTGACTCTAGTTTTTTTAGTAAAAATGAACAAACACTCTACATGCACAATAAAAAATAACAAATGTCACAGCACACCTGGTGGCAAAACATTTAACTACTGTAAGATTTATACATTGGCCCTAGCGTGCGCTCTGATCAGGTTTCCACACTACCCAGGAGGTACTGATCACAGCGCGTTTTTGTTTATAGTGAGTTTCCCCAATAGGCCTAGTCTCACTAGCCGTGAGAACGGCTGTTTATTTTAGCTTATGTCACCTCATTTAGAAGAAAATCCTCTCGACGCTGATGATTTCCTCCCTGCAGAGGTGGCACGCAGTGATCCTAAGGCGACACCTAGGACACACTACATGATGACAGAGAAGCATTAGTAGCGTCGGGAGGTTCTCCAGACAGACTGCGCATCGCACAGTCCTTGCCTGGCTTAACGGTGGCTCGTCGTCGTCTAGTTCACACTGAAACACAAAATAAATAATGTAATACCGAAAACACACACACACAAGAATCACATAAACAAAAGCAAATATAAAATGTTACTAACATCCACAGCATAACTGGTCGATGGCTGTGGTTGTAGACTAGTCGATGGTTGTGGCTCACCATTCTGTAAATAAAAAAATTAATTTGTGTTAAGATTTGTTTGATTAGAAATTTTTCGAAAAAATATGTATATTTTTATGGAGTCACACCTACCAAGTCGATTGAGGCGTTCTGCCGCTCGTTACGCCACGAGCGAGACATGTCGGTGTACGTTGGTGGTGACGAGTGAGTCAGATCAATGTAGGCTGACGGTGTCAGATCGGGCTCCCTGTAGGTCCACTCTAACGCATCATCGTCGGAGTTCTGAAAACGATAATCACTTTTACAACACAAAATTATATATGTGTACTACTAAAAACTCGTTCAAAAAACTTTAACTTACCCCAATTTGACTTGCCGTTTCACTTGAATCTGACGGTACATCATTCTGAAAAAAATAAAAAACTTTTATTTTAGTTTAATTCATTATATATTATTTCATAAAATGAAAAAATTTTATTTTTGTTTAATTCATTATATATTATTTCATTTATTATTTATTTAGTAAAGTCCAATAATATAATATGCTAACCGGCTCGGACCGAGTAATGGAGACCGGTCGTCCTTCTAGGAAGGTATGATCAGTCACAATGAATGATCTATCTGCCCAGAGGTTGGCTATAGCGTCTTCATATTCCTCCTGAAACATTCGAATTCGCTATTTTATATTTTAAAACAGTAATATTCTATTGATTTTTAATTTATAGAAAGCAACATATAACGTCAATTACCTCAGTCAGTGGTGTCCGACCAGTCAGTTCTTGTAGAGGGGTTGGGTCATTCTGAAACAATTTAAGCTACTTAATAAATCTAAAAAACCTAATATACTTGGAAAATTAAACATCTTTACAAATACGTACGTCAAGTATTTCAAGGATCTCGTTCCCTCTCAGGAACCGTCGTGGCGGTTGTGGATTGGCTTGAGTCTGAAAATCCACACACATTTACTTTAACACAGTCGAAATAAACTTGTTGATATTTAAATCACACAAAGGAATTGTACTTACTGCGGTGTCGTCATCACTGTCAATGGATACCACCATCGACAGAAGAGTGGAGAGGACGAAAAGGTTGTTCATAGTGAAGAAGATGTACACTGAAGAACTGATGTTGTGCAGTATTGCAACTTGCACTTTATCAAACTGCAGCAAGTATGGCACCTCTCACTCCCTCTCCAGACGCAAAGGTCAAGTTCGATTGGTTCAATTCCCACCACTTGCAAGCATGCGCATGGATCGCCCTACCCATTACGTCATCCCTGCTCCTTCCAATGCACATTCACTTGTTCAGTTCACACGAAATGGAACGGTCCAGAAACTCTGTTTAACCTAGCTGCTGCAAAGGTAATGACAATGTATAAAAAAGAGTCCGAAATCGCTCAGCTACCCCTACCCAATTCCATCAAGACGACGCTTCAGCAGAGGACGGAGGAAGCTAACATCGACAAGGCATTATTAGATAATACGGGATACTACGAGTGCAGAGTAAAGACCTTCCAACATTGGTCTCCTTCGGGAACACACGCCGGAGGAGCTCCGTTCGTTCAAGAGTTGCTCGATGAAGGCTTGACCTGTATCGGTGGTTACAAAGTGATTGTGTGCATTGTGGCTTTGAAATAGACGATAGGGACCTCCTAGGTCTCACTCCTCCCAGAAACAGCATAGAGTGCTGGTACCTCGGTTATGGTCGTCACAGCACCTCTAAAAGAATAAATCGAAGCACAAGATTTTTCCCAAACTAACCCTTAGTTTGAGGTATACTACGCTACAAACGGCCCTTTTCAGGGCCACATAAAAATTGATACATAGTTTTAAGTGGGGTGACATCACCAGCGTCCACCCATGACGCCACCCCTGCTCACCCCACCCATGACGTCATGGTTCCCTCACTGTACACACTGAGTCTCGAGGCATGCTGCCTTCACATCCAACATGGAGCGGAACCACTCGGACACAAGGTTATTGTTAAATATAATTTTATTTTATTAAAAATATTTATTTACTTATTTTATTAACTGATCCAGTTTCCACACTACCTATGAGGTAGGATCTCGGCGCGTTAGGAGTATTTTAACGTGCCTCCTTCTCCAGTAGACCTATGCACGATTTAAGGACCTTAAATGGTGGAAAGCAGATACACTGCGTGCCACCAAATTGGTGGTATTTTACAAGTTGGATGTATTCCTCTTAACTCGCAATACATCCTCCAAAAATATTGTCTTCAATAAAATCCACTTTATCATACGGAAGATAAATCAGTATGTTATATTTCAGCTCAAGTGGCAGCTTGTTAATTAGCATGTCCAGCGACTGGTTGTTGGAGGCCATGTTCAACACACAACAACTACAGAGCAAGTGAGGAAATTGAATCTATTTCCCCACCACGAGGAACAAGCCATAATATCCACTAGCCGTGATAACGGTTGTTTACTGTAACTTTCCCCATCCATCGCAAGTTACGGTGATAGCCAGCCAAACAAGATGCTATCTCCCAGTATTATTTAGTTACTGTTTTTGTATTTATTTTTTATATTTTTTAAATGTAATTTTTATATGTTTTATATTTTTTTGTACTTTATTATTTTATTTATTTTTATATGTTTTATATTTGTTTGTACTTTATTATTTTATTTTTGTGAAGCTTAATCCACAAACATCTCACACCCTGGACGTACGGAATTTTAATCCAGCCATAGAGCGTTCCATTCAACCAAACTGTACGAGGGCCCGGGCTGTGACTCGAGGTCTTATGGAGGTTAATCCAGCCTCAAGCTGCAGGACTGATTCAGGTCTTACGCGTTTTACGGCTGCCTTGGAAAACAGTCGGACAATTTTTTTATTAAATTTGGGCCGTCCCCACCTCGACAGTTCATGTCCTGGACTTAAGGGGTTTTATTCCAGCCATAGGACGCAAATTCACTCATCTACCTCACACACACGTGTATAGTGTTTAATGAAAAAAGCTCCACTTACATTTTGATACAGTAAAATATCTTCACATACCACTTTGTCTGCAAACTCCTCGATAAACTGTTCTGTCAAAGACTGGTATCTACTTATAATTGCCCAACAATCGATATCAAAGTTAGGAGTAATTTCCCTCAGTATATCTTCGGTAAACTTTGTCCTTTTTAAAATCAAACCCCAGTTTACCCTATGTTGGTAAATTCTCAACATATCTAGTGAAAAATCATAGTGGGCTGACAGTCCCACGTACGTTATGTCCCATTTCACGTATCTGTCAAACTTCATAATAAAACTGTCAGTCAAAACACCGACTGGAGCCTTCGGCTCCTTTGATAGGATAGTCCATGTGTCCTCCATAGTGGTTAGAGATATAATGACCAAATTAAAGTTCAGACAGCCTTTTATACTCTTGGTGTGCAGTTTTAAAGGCACACTTAAAGTTACAGTTGGCGTGTATAGGTAATATACAAGTGGTTGAACAAGTACTTTTTGAACAATTCTTCGGTAGTTCAATCACGTTAGGATGAAATTCTTTTAATAAGTTGACTTTTTCCAACCCTTTAGAAAAAGTGTGTGTGTTTAATTCGCACACTTTGTAAATTTTATTAAAAGATTTACAAAGTGTGCGGATTAAACTTTCATCAAATTCCACACTACCCTCTTCCCATTTTATTCCGTGCAAGTGCCGGTTCAACCATCTATCCGTCCTCTGTTGTTTGTCATCGAGTGCACACTTGCAGTAAGGCGACTTGAAATCAATCTGTGTTTGAAAATGTTCGCTTACTATTGCCAATTCTTTAACTATAAAACTGTTATAATTGTCAGTAAAGGCTTGAAACTCAAATACCGCAGCCATTGAGTCTATTAATTTCACAAGTTAATCTATTAAAAATGTGCGGAGATGGACTTTGGAATCCTCCACAGAGATATTGTTTTATAAGGTCTTCTTCTTAAAACAAATCTCTCAATTACAACTGTATTAACTGTTGGATAGAAACTGCACCCACTCACCCAGGTTAAGTGACAGAGTGCTACCCGGGAGGTTGGGAGTAAACTGAGCTCGCTCGCTCGGATTATGTGTTAAAGTATTCCCTAGGAAAACATGCGGTGCCCCAAAGATCGATAAAACTTTAACAACTTCCATTTCGTTAATTTCCAAATAAAATTTATTATTATCTTTGAGGGATTTGGAAATGTTATTAAAATTTAAACAAAACTGATTAAAAACATCAAACGACCAGAACACATAGTCGTGTCTAACCTTGAACATTACCTCGAGACTATAGTCTCGATTTTTAAAAATTCCAACTAATGTGCATCGTGAATTATTAAACAGTAAGCTGCAGTCCTGTCCGGTATATTATTTTTAAATTCAAATTCGACGCGTACATCGATAGCTCCAGACTTGATTGAATCATTCTGCTTGGAGCAATCAATTACAAAGATTGGACATTTCAATTTAAAACTATCTAAGTCCATGATAGGTGAATTGGAAACACCGTAGTATGAAGAATTAAATTTGGCGTACATTTCATAGAATAAACTCCAGTCACCTCGTATATTATCGTACGGGTAGTAACTTGAATTGAGGTATAACTTGATATTCATTAAATCACAATGGTTAAAACCTGACATGTTCGTTTTTATGTTATTCTTCCTATCAGTTTGAAACGCTAGTATCACATAGCGGGGTTTCTCTATCTGCGATGATGTTTTTACAGTCCAATTATGTCTCTTTGTTTGTGGGAGCGTGGGATATTCGTGACACTCCCAAGATCTAAAGGGAAGATGAATTGGTGTGTCTACATTAACGAGTTTTAAAAGTTTTTCTTTGTAACTGTCGGAGACAGTCAAGTGTGGCACGCGCCAGTATAAATCAGTTAACTCTAGACTGTGTGATATCGCATCCTCTGAAAACAACGCATCAGTGTCGTTTGGCGACCGCAGCAGAATCAATTCTTGTTTTATATTTACAATAATTTTCCTGTAATCTTCCATGAAACCAAAGAGCAATCTTAACGGAACGGAAAAAGTAAACTCCTTTGTATTTTCTGATGACTCTGGTCCGAACCAACAAGCATTTTTCATTGCATTTGTTTCATTCTGTCTAAGTGACGGTAAACTTTTAATAGTCGATACAACACCCAAGTTTTTAGTGTGGTCCACTGTTATACCAGAAATTTCGTATCTAATATCTTCAAACAAGTACGCCATAGCGTTATTAATCAGAGACACGTCTGTGACTACACCGCCAACCTTTTTGGCCGTGAGTTTACCGGAAATATGCAGGGAGCTTTCAAACGGAGCAGTAATAATATCCTGTTGACTGATTGTAATACGCATTTCATCATTGTTTTTAAATGTTGAAGAGGCGTATGGTTTGTGTGTGTGATACTCGCAGCCAGTGATAATATCACTGTATTCCACTTCACCCTCAATTTCCAACATTTTTACTTTTATTTTAAATCCTAAGTATCTTAAAAGCTTTGTATTGCTTGATGTTAACACCTTGATCGTTTTAGGACTAATGACCTGTTTCGACACAGTTGTTTCCCTAAATACCAATCCCATTGCTTCGCCTTAAGTGTAAGCGTAACGATATTGTTTCGTTTCTAAAGTTTATCAACTTTCCTTGTTGATCTCTCAGCTCACAAGTAATGTAATTCAAAGCTTGCACACTCACAGGTAAATATATCACGTTATGAGGCGTTCCAATTATTTTGTAGCCGGGTGGAACTGACGGATAAAATTCGTGTATTACATGGCTTTTCTGACCGTTCTGGTACGAACCTCTTGCCACGTTACATGTGACTCGAACGACATTTACTGAGTTAATGTTAACCTCATTCTCGGACATGTGTGTTTTATTGGCTTCGAATAAAGCTTTATTAAAGCCGAGCAAGGTAGCAAGGCTGTTTACTGTTTCAAAGTGAATGGGCTCACTACAAGTAAATTTAACTTTCAAAGTACTATTGTTTGGTTTTAAACTGAATTTTACACCAGCTTTTATGTTATTGTTAATGTAATTCTCTAAATCGCTAATCTCGTAGGAGCCGGTCGGAATTTTTATTACAGTGTCCCCGTATTGGAATGTGTCGTTCACATTTTTTTCTATGTTCGGTATTGAGTTGTACGTTGTGAGGTCAATCAAGCCAATCTCCCAATCACCTGTCCATAAATCGATCGAAGGAAATATGTCACAACTTAACGTTGAACTCTGCCCACTAAGGCAAAACATTATCAACGAGGAACTCTAAGCACAAGTGTCCACAAAGTACTGAGTCAAAATCCTGTTGTCTTTCATTGTTATACTTAATATTAACACTGGGACCCCAATACATGATCAGTTCCATAGGAGGACGCAAGTTACCAAAACTGTCATAGTACAAAACCTCGTTACCTAGCTTTTTATAACAAACCCATTGTGTATCTTCCCCCTGTATACTGTCCAAATTAATAATTGCGCTTTCGTTCAATCTGGGTTTATTCGGAAGCGTGTCCCTCATGTAAACACATTGAAAGTGTGGAATGTTTAATTTTGTAGCATAGTTAACGAGCTCATGGTTTGAGAGGGCATGTCCAGGAATGTAGACTAATTTGAAGTTTTTTTTTTTTTTTTCTTCTTACAAGTGCATTTCTTAGCGACTCGGGGGACACCCTTTGCTACCTTCTTTTCATTTAGATCATAATTTAAAACAGAGTAACATTTCGCTCTTAAGCCAATTATTTCCCTAGCTGGAATAGAATTTAGTTCATCTTTAAATTTTCCTACTACTTTTTTATTTTCTACACTGTAGCATGGGTGGCTAGGTGGAGAGTCAGACGTATCAAATAGGTGTAATTCATTTTTCATGTCTACATAAACGTCGGGAGTATATACATTGTAAAATAGTGAGTCTGTGTCAGTCATACAAAGCTTAACGTTTTTCCCATACTTTGCAATTGCCCAATGATAATGAAAGTTGTACATGATAAATTTTGAAATTTCTAAGACTGAGAACCCAACGTAAATGGGTCTGTTTAAAAAGATTGTTTGTTTTTTCAAGGCCAATCCCACAATATCTTTATTGTAAGGAAAAAATGTTTTAAGTCTGGGACTAGCTGTCCATTTGACCAATTGTTTTTCGTTATTTACAAGTTTGAAATCAATACGCGATCTTACATTTTCTAAGGATTTCCCGTACGTAGCGTTGTTCATTAGTTTAAAAAAAAATCTTTTTCAAAGTTATTTTTCGCTTCTTTTCTTTTTTCCATATTAAAATTAATAAATGGGGCTAACCAGGCAGACTGTTTAAAGCTAAGAACTCTGTGAATTTTGGTCAGTACAAGTCCAAGTTGTAAGTAAAGTTTTAGAGTCTTGTAGTGTACAACGTATTTTGTTTTGTCACAAAGTGTAGTTAGTAGTTTTTCAGTCTTGGCAGGTTTATAGTTAAGTTCGTCTAGTAAGTCCTTACAGTATGGGGAAAGCATGTCGTCTGTCACTATTTTTCGTTCGAGGGCTAGTGGAAAGTCTGAATGTAGGCTGTGTAAATGGTCTGGGTAGTGTAAGTCAACTTCTAAAATGTAACCTATGTCAGAGTCATCAGGTACTTTTGTAATGTCAATGTCTTTAGGGTCTATCCACTTGAATTCTGAATGTGGAAGCTGTTCACTTAAGGCACCCCCATAAAGGTTGTTACAATCAAGATAAAGGAGGTAATTAGTGGGTTTTGATGAGTCAAAGTCGGGTAAGTAAGGGTTGTTAGCCTGGGCGTACCAGTTGGGTATCATGGAGACACCGCCCCGGATCCCAGACTCGACAAAGAGGTGCTGGTCAATGTCAGTAAGTAATTCAAGACGTATGTCTGTCATTTTTAACATGGAATTCCAAGCAAGTCCGGGGGCAGAGTAGACGTTACATGGGTCAATACCGTACTGACGTTCAAGTCATACTGGTCGTCCTAAAATTTTCAAAAACGTCTGCCAGTAACAACACGTCAGTCAGTAAGTACAAGTCATTGTACTCTTCCATAGTGGTCATTTCAAAGGTTGTCCATACAGTCTGTGCATGTATGTAGTCGTCATCAGTGATTGGTGTTTGAATCAAATCATTGTAGAACGCCTCCTTGGGAGGAAGTTCAGTATAGTTAAATTTAGATTCGTCTGTCATGTATGTGTAGGGAAAGACACCTTTTCGTAGTAGTAAGTCTGTGTTGGTCATACACTGCCATAAAATTTTGAATTTTGATGCCCCGTCAGTAACTAAGTTGGACACGAGTGTGTCCAAAGAAGCGTTAAGGAACTTTAAAGAATCCAAAAATCGTAGTGACCCAAGGGTGACTGAAATGTTCCGTGCTAGTAGTAGCGATACATGACAGTTTTTCCTTTTTGAATTTACCTAACCCTTGGATCAAGTGGTGACAGTCATAACCTCTGAGGTTATGGAAAAAGACTGGAATATGATCGGGAACTTCATAATTTAGATTGCAAGAATTGTGGGTGGGTCCCAGAAACTCACCCGTTAGGTGATTATGATTGGCCACTTTGTCTCCGTCCAAAGGTTTTTGACAAAGGTGACAGGTGGTAGCGTTTTGGAAAATAATTTTGTCTTGCGGAGACATATTAATCGGGATATTCTTTTTAATAATAGGTAAGAGTTCCTCAGACTCTGCAATCAAACAATTTAGAAAAGTATCTACAACATCGGGGCCGCTATAGACTTTAGGGTATTTTACAAGTTTGCCATCACTGTCGATAATTACATAACAAAAACCAGAGGGGACGTGATGGGCAGTGTTTGTCGTGTGTGACGTAGATGGGTCGTTAATTGTAGTAGAAATAGGAACAACAAAGGACTCAAAGTCGCAGTAGATAGTAAATGGGATTTTGTGGGTAGGTGTATAGTTTTTAAAGTATATTAGTTTTTCGTCGTCAGTTGGTAGTCTAGTCTTTTGTGCACCGTGTGGTGAACACAAAGGTAAGTGGTTAGTAAGTGAGTCATTAGTACGAAATCTGTGTAGGTAGTAGTCGCAGTAGTATGAAGCTGGGGCGTGTTTGGTTAAGTGAGCTAAAAGTCGGGATAAGTTAGTAATCAAGCAGTAGTGAGAGGTAGTGTCAGTAGCAGTAAGTTGATGTGTTGAACTAAATTTTTCTTTTGTTATTCTTAGTGGGTAAATTTCGTCGTTTTCAAATCCAAAGACATTTACATAGATAGCAGGGTTCAGTTTTTCAAATTTATCTAAATCGGTAATTTTGACAGGATAGCTAATACCAGACATATTAATTTATTTTCACGTTTTTTTGTAATAAGTTAATCGTCTATTTCGGTCAGGGTAAAAATGGGCAAGTACAGAGTATAGGAAACATTTTTGATCGTCATTTTTATCATTTACAATTCCTTTAGAAGGGTGAGAAATTGTTTTCGGGGTGGGTATATAAGAAGAGGCGTACAAGGGTTGGTATTTAACAATAAACAAATCGAGGCGTAAAACATATTCAAGTACCCACCCACTACCCTGGCTAACCCACTTAGCCACTCTTTCTAAAATGTTGTCTGTAGCCTCGGAATACTGCATATCTAGAGAATCAGAAGGCAGCAAAGGACGGGTTTTGCCGTGAAAGAAAGGTGTTGTGGTGATTTCTTCGTTATTAACGTTTTTTGTGAATTTAATTTGGACCGCGATGTACCATTTTACTCCCCCGAGCCTGTTTCGGTGTTTATTTATTTCGGACATGATTTTATTTTTATGACTAGTAAGTACGTTAAGGAGATCGGGACTGGAAGTGTCGAATCGACGAAAGATGGTGACCAGGTTATCGTTAATGGCAAAGGATTCCATGGTTAGGTTAGGATTCAATTTAATTTACTTCGATAAAAAATTGATTAAAAATTAATTATTAAATTAAAGTAAAAAAAAGCAAGGATATTCAAAATACCGTACAAATTATTGATTTTTACTTTTGAAATACCGTACATAGAACGGTGTCCAAAATATAATAAAGTTAAATTATTTACTATCGAGGAGCAAAGTGAGGACACGTCTGATCAGTATGAGCGCAAGAACAGAAGTGAGAAAGATTACTTGTGTTGTTCAGTGAAGTAGGGAGGCAACCAGTCAACGCGCCTGGACCATGCGCATGCGTCACCCGCGCACAGCTGATGCCACTAGGTGCGCTGCGATCGATCGGCATTGCCACCAGGGGCGCTGTGATCGCGTCAGCAATATTAAATTTGTTATAGTGTATATATGAGTAGAGTAACAACGCGCATGCGCGCCCGACCAGCAGACGACGCGTACGAAGGTAGCCATTTATTATAGTGTAAAGACAATCATCTTTTTACATTTTATATAGTATAAGAGTGTATTTTATATAGTATAACAAGGGAAAGGCTACCATCTTTTTGGTGAGGAAATTTGGAGGGAATTTTAGGAAGGGAATTTTCCCACGGGTTACCGGGTTTGAGTCGGCGCGGTAGGGAAAAGACGCCATATTGGACAAAAAAAGTTCATTTTATATAGTATAACATGGAAAAAGTTAGGTTACGAGTGTATTTTATATAGTATAACAAGGTTAACAGTGTATTTTATATAGTATAACAAGGGAATTTGGAGGGAAATGTGGGAAATTGGGGGTAATTTGGGGGGTAATTTGGGAATTTGGGGGGTAATTTGGATAATGTGAGGGACATGTGTGGGAAATTAGGGAATTTGAGGGTAATTTTGGGGGAGGGGGGTTGGTACCACTGCGCCACCATCTTGGGTCCAAAGGTAAAAGTGAGTCTATTTCAACCCTATTTTCCCTACTCTCCACCTCTACTATCTCCTCCCTTCCAGTTCTCAAACTTAGATGTTCCTGTTCTTCCTTAGCTCTAAATACCATTACTTTAGTCTTTCTTTTGTTTATCCTCATACCATATTGATTTCATTAGGGTAATTAGGATCTTAGTATTGGAGTCTTATGGAATCAGGAGTAGACTGTACTCTACAATATTGTTATTAGTATATGTATTGTTGTAAGCTTGTTAAATGTGACTATTAGTACAATATAAAACTCTCTTTAATAAAGAAATACCGATACTAAAAATATTACCCAAAATCTAGTCTGCATAGGAAATGTTTTTTACTCGTGGCTAAGAGACAGATATTTTTTCACGGAGATAAACAAACCCACTTAAATATTTCTCATTGACAACTAGATATATATAGAACTCAGGAATGAAGTGGTAAGAGTTTATAACAACCCATGGACCCACACCTATTAGTGGCTATCTCAAATACACAGTTTAACTCAATCTCGTGATGAAATTTTATACCCAATCAACTTCAATTGGCTTAATCAAAATAAACTTATCTTTTTTAAATCAAGTACATCGAGAATTCGGCGCATAAATTACGTGTTTAATAATTACGAGTTTAAAAGATGTTTGCTAAGAAACTAAGAGACGTATGTAAAGCCAGTCACATCATTGTGTTCCTTGTTTGATTTTACGTTATAAAGTATGTGTTTTACGGTTGTA
>JAQJVL010008785.1:0-18418 GCA_035578905.1 Stictocephala bisonia
CATAGCAATGTCGCTTTAACTGGAGCAGAAGGATACTTGTGAGAGTGTATGCCTATTTCAAGGCTCCCCACTCTGCAGTCTTTCTCTCCACACCTTATCCCTACTGCCTCTTCCTTCAAACTCTTTAAATCTGAACGCTTGTAGGCCCACCCGATTTGTTTGTTGCTTGTTGACAAGAGAGACCGTGTTGTAATCATCCCTCTGTCCTTAAACGACGATCCAGAGTGGGAATTTGCACACAGTTTGCACACTTTCTACTAAAACAGGATAAATATTCATCTGTGTGCTTTTAGACAAGATTATAGTGTCTGAGACTATTACTATTACATAAGCAGATAAAATGTGTGATTAAAAATATGAACTAGTTACTGTACGCATTTTATATAACGCTATAAAAGTTTGTAAGAAGTCGACAGGTGATGTGTTATTTAGTTTGGTTATAACACTGAGAAAAATAAAGATTAATTAACTAATGATGAATAGGATGCAAATTATTATGATCTCAGCTATTTTGTATGGTTTATTAATTAAGATGATGGTAAGCATGAATATACCACGAATGCAGTACAAAATGAAAATTAATATCTATTTAAGAATATTCACCTTTATTACACCTAGGTAACCCTGACTTTAGGAAATCATAAAACAATAAGATAGAATCAATAAATATATGTATTTGTATCAGTTTGAATTAATGTATAATCAGATTTGAAAAACAAAATTACTTAAGAGAATCAATATTTTAAACATTACTAAGTATTACTGATTGTTGTATGTTATTGACCCAAAATGGCATAAATCATCTTTAGGCTACCATTTTAATATTTGAAATACTTATTGGCGACTAACAAAAAGACGCATGTAATACATGTACATTTGTTTAAGGTCATATTGAGCCACATAACTAAAAAAGATAGTTTCTTAATAAAATTTAAGTATGTAAAAGAGTAACAAAACAACATGTTTTAATCAAAGTATATTAACTAAGAATTCATTTACTGTATACAAGAACACAATAAGAAAAGAAGACATAAAAAAATAAGCTAAAAATAACTACATAAAGTTTGTGGTAGTATTACATATTTGGTATAACAAATGTCCACATTTGGAATAATGTACTTCCAACAAATGTTTCTTCTTATTAGAATCCTTTGTACGCTTGCTTATGAACAATGCGCTTGCGAGGCATTATAAAAAATGAGATAAACTATTCACATTCACAAATCTAATACATTGGCACTACACATACATGTATATTCATTGATTTAACATTAACTGTTAGATAAAAACAAATTACACATTTTTAAATGGGCTTATAATAGCATTAAGCACATTAAATAAAATATTAATCTTGAGTACATTAGTACTAATTTGACATAAGTATTGTTCACATAATTTGGCCACAAGCTACATTATACGTATTGATGCATTGTTACCAGAGACAACAGAATTGACTAGTTTGTTTGTGTACTTTCTTACTATCTAAAATGGGAAGAGCGAGACAGCTAACATACAAGAGTGTACCCATCGATGACATTTGTGGAAGGGTGAGAGAGTCCAGTAAGGGATAAACCCAAGGGAGCTGGACTGGGGCAAACTGTGCGTGTTGCTGTGTATGTGGATGCGCACAGGCTGTATTAGAAAAAAGAAGGCTCACTGCCGTAAATTGTATTATACATATAGGGTGAGTTCAACGTCTGTAAAAAATTATTATAGTTAGAAATGGAATATTGCAAAATATAGTGTAAATTCATCCAAACACGCAGACATAATTTTATATCCGGCAAACATATACATTAATTTTTAACAAATATAAACAGATTGAGTTTAAAAATAATTATTCTTTTAGTTAAATAAAATAGGTTAGTTATTTTTATTTGATACTAGCATAGTACCCGTCCTTCATACAGTGTTTACTTTGATTTATATTGTGCTTAATTCATTCAGTAATTTAAAACATATACCTATTGGCATCTGTATAATGCAAAAGTGCGTTATGGTCACGATACCCCTAGGAAAGATGACGGTAGGTATCATGTGCATCTCCCACGACGTAACATGGGCGAAATGGCAACAACAAACTCAAAAATACTGTTCCAATTCACTAGTTTACAATTCCAGCTGATAAGTGGTAAACAACTTGCCTACTATTTTGTTGAATGCTTCTGTGAAATCGGTTGTTTTAGTTACTTCTGTAGTATTTCATCAAATAACTAGGGGACACCCCTGCATGCTTCGCATGCCAACCCCGATGCTCGCTGCAATCGATATACTTCGGCCTCGGCATTTAACTATTCAATGCAAAAAATAGGAGATTAACTATATAACGTAAAATCACAATATTAAATTTAGTTACAGTATCTCACTCACACTAATTGCTTTGCCCCCTATTTAGCCCATGTGAACCATGTTCATTACATTTATTTTTATTTAACAGCTGAAGATTAAACTCATAGTAAAATATTAAAAATGCATCAATAGTATTTGAGTAACTGAGTATAATGTCAAACATTCAAAATAGACATGTTTATTTATTTACAAACCAGCTGTTATTAATTTACTAAAATCAACTCAATGTTATCCTTATGGAGATATCTTTTAAGGGTGGTTTCTACCCCTTAGGAGTACTTTATCAAGATGAAAATACTTTAGTTGTCCTATTTAAGGTCTAAAGAAACAGTGTACAAAATTTCAGCTCTCTACCTACATGGGAAGTTGGAGAATTAGTGATGAGTGAGTGAGTCAGTGAGGGCTTTGCCTTTTATATATATAGATTGCACCCAAGTACCAGGTGAACCAAGCTTTTGCTCAGTAAATAATTATTGTAATTTACAGTATTTATATTTTCTTTAGTCAATGTTTACCTCTATCCCTGACATTTGTTCAAACACAGCTGCCAAGAGGACACCCCTACACGCTTCGCATGCCAACCCCGATGCTCGTTGCAATTGATACACCTCGGCCTTCGGCCTCGGCATGTAACTATTCAATACAAAAAATAGGAGATTAACTATATAACATAAAATCACAATATTAAATTTAGTTACAGTATCTCACTCACACTAATTGCTTTGCCACCTATTTAGCCTATTTCAAGAGTGTTCATTTCATTTATTTTTGTTTAACAGCTGAAGATTAAACTCATAGTAAAATATTAAATAGTATAATGTCAAACATTCAAAATAGACATGTTTATTTATTTACAAAACAGCTGTTATTAATTTACTAAAATCAACCCAATGTTATCCTTATGGACCAATCTTTTAAGGGTGCTTTATACCCCTTAGGAGTACTTTATCAAGATGAAAATACTTTAGTTGTCCTATTTAAGTTCTAAAGAAACAGTGTACAAAATTTCAGCTCTCTACCTACATGGGAAGTTGGAGAATTAGTGATGAGTGAGTGAGTGAGGGCTTTGCCTTTTATATATATAGATAATTCAGCTAATTTCACCCATGTTACGTCACAGTCTACTGCACAACTTCATCGTGATACCTACCGTCTTTTCTAGTTACCGTGTTTGTGGTTAGGTTTGGTCCAGTATTTACTTTAGAACTATGTATGTTGTTTATTTATTCCAACAGCTGATTAATGAAACTATTACCATAGGGTTGCATTGATACTTCTTAGAAACCCTGAGGTGGTTTCCTAATGGAATGAAAAAAATAAAGATATGTCTGTGTGTTAACCAGAGATTCTAACAATGTCCATGCAAAATTTCAGATCAGTGGGTTCAGTAGTTTATGCGTGATTGAGTAACACACAGACACCATTAGATTTTTAAGTAATAGTAAGATATTTAACTTAAGATATTTAAGTTTGTAAACCCAAACCGGTTCCAAGATGAACTCACGCCAAGGTTGATGAAAATGACATATTCAGTAGCCTCTAGGTACAAAAATAAGTGACAGAAAATTTAACAAAATATACTCTACATATTTAGAAGATATAGACAAATAAATATTTACATAACAATTTTTTTTTAAATTTTTGGCTGCACTACATTGTCACAATTTGAGAAATCACTTGTGACTCACACATGTGATAACCCTTTGCATGTGTCTGGTGACATTATAGTGGTAGATTCAAGAGCAGTCTAATAAAACAAATTAGGAAGCACTTATAAGACCCCTCCAGTTTTATTTAGTACCCTCAATACAAGGACTAGGACAGTCATGGGCAAAGTACGGCCCGCGGGCCAAGTGCGGCCCTTTGGGCTGTCCAATCCGGCCCGCGACATGGTTTTGAGTTACTCCTAACAGAACTAACATTACATGGCACAAAACATATTTTCTGTGTAGCTTGAATAGAATAACCTTTTACTTTTCATTTGTTCTAGCTACAGAATAATAATAATTGCATTTTATTATTTACTGAGTTTGCACTCAACTTGTGTGGTGCGTGGTGGTAGATGTTTGTATATTAGATTGGTCACATTGCATGCAAGCAAACCATGGAAGTTTCGGCTGAGTTCGGAACGAATCGTATGCTACAGCTAGTTTCGTCTGTCCTCAAGGTCAGTTCAGTGAAGTTCAAGCGCTCTCAGTCACGTAGGCAGTATGTAACGTCAATTCGGTGGCTATGTGCGTGGGTTCTTTTCTGTGAAAATTATTCGATAGTGTTGCTTTATTTGTGTTATTTCTGATTGTTAAAATGGCAACTAAAAAAACGTTAAGTTGATTCAGAATGTCGTGTTTTTAAAGATGAGTGGACTTTTAAATACTTTTTTACGGCAATCAAGGACAAACGTGTGTGTCAGATTTGAAATGAATCTATAGGGATTCAACCTGTCACGACACTTTATGACTAAACACAACAACGCCACTTATGAAACTATGAGTGAAGAAAAGCGGAAGCAAAAAGCAGGAGATCTACATAAAAAAGTGGTAGGTCAACAAAGTGTTTTCAAAAAACAAAATAGTTCTCGAAAGCAAGCTACACATGCCAGTTACGTTGTAGCATACAATATTGCAAAAAGTAACAAAACACTATCTGATGGTGAGTTTGTTAAAACTTGTATGCTCCAAGTTAGTGAAATTATGTGTCCTGAAAAGAAAAAAGACTGAGGCAGTAAGTTTGTCTCGAAAAACAATTACTTCCAGAATTGAGGTAATTGATAAGCAGCTGTTATCACAACTTGAGTCAAAGATAAAAGATTTTAAATTCTGTTCTTTTGTTTGGATGAAAGTACGGACATAAAGGACACAGCACAATTACTCATATTTATAAGAGGTATCGATGAAAACTTTGTTGTTACTGAAGAATTAGCTTGTATGTGTTCATTGAAAGGAACAACTAAAGGAGCTGATATTTTTCAGGAATTTAAAGAAACTATCACATCTTTGAAAGTTTCTGTGAACAATATTTGTAATATTACTACTGATGGTGCTCCAAATATGACAGAGGCAAAAACTGGTTTACGAGACATATTTGAGGCATCATTTCCTGAAAACGAAGTTGTATTTCTTCATTGTGTCATACATCAAGAAGCCCTGTGTAAATCGGCTCTTGACATGAACCAAGTGCTTAATGTTGTTATTAAGCTTGTTAATAGCATTCGATCACGAGCACTGAATCATAGACAATTTCGGGAGTTTCTTGAAGAATTGCAGTCTGAGTATTATGATTTACTTTACTACACTAAAGTAAGATGGCTCAGTGCAGGGCGTGTATTTGAACGGGTTTGGGATCTAAAAGACGAAATAATATCTTTCATGGAAGAAAAAGGAATGGATGAGTGTGAACATTTGAAAGATATTGTATGGTTTTCAGACTTTGCATTTTTCACAGATCTTCTCAGCCACATAAATAAATTAAATCTTAAACTCCAGGGAAGAAATCAATTAATCCAGGATATTTGGGGTCATATCAAGGCTTTCAAAATGCAGTTATATCTATTTTCTAAGCAACTTGTCAAGAAAGACTTTACTCATTTTCCAAGGCTACAAACTAATGCAGTCTGTGAAGACAAACTTAATAACTATGAGAAACACGTGAAAAGTCTTCATGATGAGTTTGAGCGAAGATTCCATGACTTCAAAATTATTGAACAGGATCTGGAGATTTTTAGCATGCCATTTAATGTAGATTTAGAATCAGTAAAACCTGAATTGCAGCTTGAACTTATTGCTTTGCAATGTAATACTGAATTTAGTGTTTCTAAAATTGAGTTCTATAAGGCCTTGTCGAAATCAAGTTTCCCAAACCTGAAAACTCATGCTCAGAAGATAACTGCAATGTTTTCATCTTCCTACATCTGTGAACAGGTGTTTTCCACCATGAAGCTACGGAAAAACAGCATAATAAACCGGTTGACTGACAATCACTTAGCTTCACTGTTGCGAATCAGCTCATCCCAATTTCTGCCAGATTATGAACAACTTTTAGAATCACAGTCTCAGTTTCAAATGTCACATACACCTTCATACTCTGCCAAAGAATAATCTTGTTTTTTTTTTTTACATTTTTTGTTTTATACTTCTAGCCATTAAACTAACATATAAGTAAGATAAGCTTATACACTGTGTGTAAATTAACATTTTAAAATAAAGTTGATCGTTTATAGAGATTTGTTTTGTTTTAGGCCCGCCAACAAATTTCTTATATTATTTGGCCCTCCACTTAAAAGGTTTGCCCATGTCTGGACTAGGACATTTTGAATATAACAGTAACTTCAAAGTATTGCAAGTTTTTGCACAGGCTATTTAATATTTGAAATTGTTTGCAATTTAAAATCAAATTGTGTTAATGTTCTTACCAAATTGTGCAGCTGTGTGAAATAGGTATTTTAAAAGGTACAAAGCTAGAAAAGACAAACCAACAGAAGTTTGTATAAACGAATTTTGAGTGTTGTGTAAATTAAACAAATGCATTAAAACTTGGAATTAAAAATGGAATAATATTAATAAAAACCGTTATTAATATTACTCCAAAAAATTACGTACAGCACAAATTTATTGCAATATAAGTAACTAAAATATTGCTGTCGCCAATTTCGGTAAACCATGTTTACCAAACTAAAGCTAGGAATTCTCAAAGAAATGAGATATTATTATGTACTCATCCATACTCTTAAATTATTTTATATATTTATAATCAATTGCCAAAAAAATTAGAATATTGCACAAAATATTTTAGAATTCTTTCAGAGCAGCCAATTCTTTTTAAAATCAAATTGTTAATTTGCCTATTACATTTGATTTTGTTACAAAGTAACACAAACTGGCGCATAGTCAATGATATTGTTACAAATACTTATATGAAGTAAAATGACACACAGTTAATAAAATAATTAACACATCCCTTATAACATTATCATAGAACGTTGAGATTATTCTCCGTCATCCACTCTAATGGAACTGTATGGCAATGATTGCTTCAAGAAAATGAAGACAGTTATATGACATCAACTCAGTTCGCTGTAGTGTAAATGGTGAGTAAGAAAACTCTCACCTATTTACACCTGATGAGACGAAACAACGTCGAAACAGCACACATGGAGACCATCTGGTCCACGTACCAACATCCTTTCGGTTTGGCCAATGCATAGCGACCAACTGTTGTCAGAAGGTGCCTTAGCAAGCACTACTTGGAGCGCTTTTACTTTTGTTCAACATTATCATATTAGAGTAATCTTAACATTATTAAGATTAAGGCTATGAAAATTAATTAGAACATAAAAATAAAAATCTTAAATGACATTCTAGTAATAAAAATAGTTTTAAAAATTATTATCCAACATTTCTTTTACACTAGTAAGCTTTTTTAAATAGATTAAAAAAATTAAATTATAAAACTGAGTACAATATTATTAAGCTGTATAGTCTCTTAATCAACCTTATTATACATATTTATTAAAATGTAAACATGGATTTTTTCAAATTTTATTTGGTTTTGAACTGGATAGCTCAGACTTTCTTGTGTTGTAACCATGGTTTAATTGAAATTGATGGAATTTTTAGGATTTATATGAACAAATTTTAAAATTTCCAAAATGTTTAAGGTTGGTAGTTTTAATTTGCTAAATAAGGTTGTAAGCTTGGTTATTATTCTTATCAAGGTCTTTTGGGATTTAAATACATTGTCAAAATATGGATGAGCCCCATACAGCCAAGGCCATAGCCAGCAGAGGGGGAGGGGTCAGAACTCTCCACCCCCCAAAACGTGAGGGAAAAATATTTTTCATAAAAAACATAACGTATTTTTAAAAACAGAACAATCCTACAAAGTGAATTAAATATGTAATCTTATTTATTTTGTTTTTTACTGATTGTATTTAGAGAGAAATTGTTACTAGTTTCTTGTAGTGAAAGAATGGCACTCTTTGATCTGGGAAAAAGAATATTAATAGGCCTACTATACACAGGAACGGTGCACGTTGCCCCAGTCACTTTAGCTCTTCTCACCTACTTCACATGTCACCCTTGATATATTAGCTGCTAAATATTGTAACGTAAGCCCTTCTATGAGGTTGTTACATTGATTTAAATTATTTATTTAATTTAATAAAAATTTATTTTAATTAGCATTATTACTCTTTTGGTCTCAGGGTCGTATTAGTGGGTAAATTGGTGGAGCTGTATAATACAATTAAACAAGACTGTTTTTACAAATATATTTTATTAACATGATTCTTTTAAAATTTACTTTCTCTAGTTCATTTAAATAATGTGACAATCAAAATTTGAATTCATTTAAAATTAATTTACAAATTTATCTTGGAGCTATAGTTTGATACATAGCTTATTGCTAGAACTTATCTGAATTATATCTCGTTATAGGTGAAAATCAGATGCATCTCAAGTTCTGTCGATTACTCGAAGATACAAATATTTAACACTATACGTACATTATTTCATTGTTAACAACTTTTATTTAAAACACCAAAATGCACTAATGTTTCAACAAATTTACACGTCAACGTGGCCCTATGACGGTGGCGTCGATGGCGACATCCTGCTCGACCCTCTTCTCTGGAGTAGAGTTTTTAAAATGGGCTGAGGCAAACCTCTAAACCGTTGAACTCGAGTCCTCCCTCTCTTGCTCTCTCTTCCGGTACAACTATGGGTTTTGGGTTTTAAGAGTTTAGAACTTCCGCTTGTACCACGAGGTCGCTACCCGACAGCTACTGCTGTCCACGGATATTCCTTCAACTAGATACATCGTTTTGATTGGATAGTCCCAAGAGATCGTCTGCACTGTATGTTCAACCTCTGTCACGTGCTGCTGTCATCGATCCTTCCCTTAACTAACCGTATTATTTTAAGTCGTATATTGCGTTGTCAACCAGTGCCTCCTAGACCCGTCCAGCATTTGGTTACTGCGATATTTTCTTGGAATAGCCCAGCCCATGTCTGAGTTGATAACAAAGAAAGGAATGTATTTATGGCTTCAAGCGTCTGTTTGGGATAAATATTTCTGCTTGCTTTTCTATCTGACTGGTAATTTACTCACAACGATTCTCGAATATAATTTGAACATTCATTAATTATTTTAATTAAATATATTCCTTTCCTCAATGAAACAATTTATTATTTATTTTTTTAAATTAATTTACTCGTCAATTTGGTGGACCTGTTACAGTACCCCCCGATTTTTTGCGATGTGCGGTTAGCGTGAGTCAAAAAATCTAGATCTCAACATGTTTCGCCAAATTGTCGGTTGTTCCTCAGATAAGTTTTAGCTTTACAATATTTGTTATATCTAGCATTGATTAAATCTATCAAATAATCTATAATATAATACCAGATTACATACTACACATCATGTAAACAATAAATCATGATTACCTCTTAAATGCTAAATAATCAATACTCATTAAAAAATCATTTAAATCATTAGTCAACAATTACAAATCAATAATCAATGGATCATCCATTATATACAATCATTAATTAAAATCATTAAATCATAACTCAAGAAATTAATAAATCATTAACTCACATATAGTCATCAGTCAAAAGTCAATGAGTCACAGAAAATATCTTATATATTAACAAACCAATAACTCACTAAAATGTCATATAAATTATCAATAAAAGTCAATGAATCACTAATTCATATACAATCATCAATTAAAAATCAATACTTCATAAATCAAACATCATCAGTCAAATATTATACATCCTCTAATCATACAATCATTGATCAAAATCAATTAATCACTAAATCATTGAATTATACAGATCGTCAATTAAAAATCCATAATTCATAAATCAAAAGTCATTAATCATAAGTCAATACATCATCAACTCATCTACGATCATTCATCAAAAACCAATGATTCATGAATCAAAAATTCAATAAATCATTACATCATGTACAATCATTAATTAATATCAATCAATCACTGTCATAAATAAAAAATTAACTAATCATCAACTCGTATACAATCATCAAAATTCAATACATCACCGAGTTATATACAATCATTAATTACAATCAGTAAATCATACATCATATAAATTGTCAATCATACAGATCCAAAATCAAAATCAACAAATCATTGCATAATATACAATCATCATTTGTTAAGTTAATATATCATCAAATCTTTACATCAAACATCAATCCTTTTGTCAGTACATTACCAAATTTTCACACACATCATCAATTATTAAGTTATTAAATCAAAAATTAATAATCAAGAATTAATAAGTCATTAAATCATATACAATTATCAATAAAAAATCAATAAAAGAACAATTTGAACTATACATTATTAATTAACAATAAACCCTTTACATGTATCTTTGTCATTGATGCAAGTTATCATTATTATTAATCATCTTGTAGTTAATTATAAAAATATTTCAATAATTTCAAGGAAGTTAAATTATTATTTGAATTGTTATTCATATTTTACATACTGGTGAAGAATATAAAAGAAATGTAGTCAATCGTCATTGCAACTTTACATCATTAATTGTAAAACATTCATGGGTTATTTATATTTCTTGTCCTATCATCTGTGGGGTACAATTTACTTGCTAATTATGACAACATTTTGAAATATATAAACATAATATTTCATTTTTAAATACAGCTCAATAAAGATTCATAAAATTGAAAACATTATTTAACATCTTCAAATAGTTCCATCATCATTCTGACAAGTGATTATAAAATTGTAAATACATTGGTTTATTTACATCAAGTCTTTTCAATGTTCAAATTATTTAAATTATTTTGTCATTCTTGATCATGACTTGACAGAATGTGTACACACATTGTCCACTCATTACTGGTGATATACAAAGTTATTCAACTAAAAATTGTTTCACATAAAAACATGTATTGCTGGCAGTTACTAATTTCACAAACAGTCAAAGTTCCACAGTTTATTTATTTTTTGCTAAAACTTTTACTCATTCCTGGAGTCAAAGCAGTCAAGTGACCATTGTAATGCATCACTTAGTTTGTCACACCAACACTTTTTTATGACAGTATATAAAATAACTGGTTTAAAGTTCACTTTAATTGCTGGGCTCTAAATTTCCTGGAAGTACTGTCTCCACAAAATGTTATTTAATTTGATCACTTAAATCCTCTTGCAGTGATTTATATTAAAAGAAACAGTTCACTATTACCTTATTGTTGTTTCATATTGTCAATTCCCCTAGTGTCCACACTGTCTTATAGTCACTGCGTGTCCATTATTCACCTAATATTCACTGGTGTCACTGGTTTCAAGGTAAGATCATCTTACCTGAACATATCACTTTGATTACCTTTTCTATTAAATGATACATACAACATAATTTAGTTGTTAGTTACCAGCTATAACAATGGTTTTAGTCCCATATGTCATTAACTAGAGTGAAAAATTATTCACCAAACATTTAAACATACTCATATTTAATCATCTTACATCTTCCCTATCTTTACTTGTGTATACACACATGTTACTTGTGCACAAAATTATAATTATTCATACATTTACTAGTGCTGTTTTGGCATATTTCAAGTTGACATAAGTGAGGTTAATTATCATTATTATCTTTTCAAAGTTTTCAATAAATCATTACTGATTATTCATTATTGATATTGCAATAATTAATCATATTTACTATTACCTTCTACTGATGTTTACTTGTGATTCCTATCACTCATTGTTTGCACCAATGACAGTACAAAAGTTTACTAACAAAAATTATAATTACACATCTACAATTTCTCAATCTCTTTTTACAATGTTATTTTTCAAATTACTAATCTATTGGTGTCTGCAACATGACTCTAGTAATGATGTTAGCCATGCTACAGATCACTGTAAGCTTTTGTCTTTAGGCCCTATTGCCAAGGTTGACTAACACCTACAACTGAAAAACTGTGCCATTTTGTGATTTATAGAGTACTTGGCGTTAAATAATTTTGAATTTAGAAAGTGGCTAGTTGTAATTAGGGTCGAATCGTACTACTATTGATCACTGGCTAAACACCTTCTATAACATTCTTAAAATGACTAAAAATCATTTAAGTCTATCAAAGCACATACAATGTACATCATTGAGTTATATCAAAGTCATCCTACACAAGTTATAATAATCATGTGTCATACTAATCTCCTCTACATCATCTTAGTTTAAATCAATCATCACACTCAATATTAGAGTCATATTTATCTGATTATATTCAATATAAACATAAACGAGTTACTATAACAAAATATTTTAAAAAATCTCCCTAAATCATATTGGTCTCATATACATGTCACATTACTACCAATGTTATATTCAAAATATGGACATAAACAAGTTATAATATCAAAATATTATAAAAAATCCTTTTAAATCATCTGGGTCTCACATAAATATCATATTATTACCAATGTTGCATTCATTGAGTCATATCAATAGAAGTATAAACAAGTTACAATAACACAGTATTGTAATAAATCTCCTTTCATCATTTTGGTTTAACATACATGTCTTATTATCTCAATGTTACATTTAAATCTCCTACTCAATCATAAATCTCATATTATTATCAATATTACAATTCTTAAACTACCATCCGTTTATTATTATATGACATCTTTACATATTTTCTTTAAACAGTTATTCTTACCGTTTATTTTTCTTTTTATACAAATCTCATTTTATCATTAATGTTACTTTCTTTTAACTACCATGTATTTATTATTATGACATCTTTAAGTATCTTCTCATTTAATAATCATCTCTATACTTTATTTATTTATTTTTATACAACTCCCCTATCATTATTAAAGTTACATTGTTTCAACTACTATTTGTTTATTACTATAATATCTTTAAGTATTTTCTCATTCAACAGTTAATTTTACAGTTTATTAGTCTTCTACACAAATCTCATATTCTCATTAATGTTACCTTATTTCAACTATCATCTATTTATTATTTTAATATTTTTTAGGTATATTTTGTTTCAGCAGTCATTCTCATAATTTAGTTTTCTGTGCAAATGGAATTATCGGAGAACACTAGTTTATATTTCTTTTTATATTTGTAGTTTGAGAAGCATGATATGTTATAGTACCTCATAACATAATTGACAAAGTCCTCCATGTCCAAGTCATAGTTTTCACCCCCCATCAAATCATTCTCAGCTTCCCTTTGTTTATTTATTCCCCAGTATTTGCTTATAACTGTCATTTCAAACTCAAAGAAGTCATTCAGTTCATCTAGCCTACTTCTGATTGTTTTTAGTTTTTCACTTTCCTTACACTTAAAATCATTTATTTCATCGTCAAGGTTTGTGTTTCCAGGTGCTAAAACTTTCTCTATTCTTTCTATTTTATTATTGATTATAGTGTTTAGATGCCCTATCTGTTCTTTTACTTCATCATTTACTCTAGGCCTACTCATTTGATTATTTAGTTCATAGCCTACTTCAGTTGTTGTTACATTTATTTTTATGTGTTTAGCTAGCAAGATTTTATTTACTTCATTACTACTATTTTCCTTCAATTCGCTTTCTATATCAAAGTCTACTTTTACTTTTTCTGTTTTATTGACAAAATTGTCTTTAATCTGGCTCATCTTATTATTAACATTTTCTATGAGTTTATCATCTTTCTTATTATTTTCATTGTTTAGTTTCATTACATCATCACTTACTTCTTTCATCTCAACACTTTTTCTGCCTAGCCTAACATTAATTTCATCAAGTTTAGTATTAATGTTATTAGTCATGTCTAACAGCAAATCTACTCTCATATTGTTTTCATCATTTAGCTTTATTTTATTACTATTCATCTCTTTCATTTTAGTATTTGTTCCTCCTAGCCTAACATTAATCTTCTCAAGTTTGGTATCAATGTTATTGTTCATGTCTAGCAGCAAATCTATTTTATTTGACAGTAGTCTGTCCTCAACATTATTTATTTTGATAGGTTGTTGCCTATCTTCATCATTTATTTCATTTACGACACTATTCTCCTTTATTTCACTATCTTTATTAGAGTCTACTTTTACTTCTTTTAGTTTATTGCTAAGTTTATTTTCAAACTGATCTATTCTCTCATTGACATCTTTTCTAACCTCATCAAGTTTTACATTAGTCTCACTATTCATTTTTATTATGTCAGTATTAAACTTATCAAATTTAGTTTCAACGCTATCCTTCATATTATTAAGTTTACTCTCATTTTTGGATAACATTTCCATAATGTTTGCTAACGCATTTTCAATATTTGCTCTTGGCCTATCCATATTGTATTTATTATTTTGATTTATTTATTCAGCAAATTCAAACATAGCCTACAAAAATTTTCAATTAATTAATTCAATCAATTAATTTAATTAAATGAAATTCAAATGGATTCACAATTTTCTAATAAATTTATATTTAAATATATTTAATATATTTAATTCAATAAAAGTATTCTACAGCTCCACGTGGTCAGCGCCAAACTGTAACGTATGCCCTTCTATGAGGTTGTTACATTGATTTAAATTATTTATTTAATTTAATAAAAATTTATTTTAATTAGCATTATTACTCTTTTGGTCTCAGGGTCGTATTAGTAAGTAAATTGGTGGAGCTGTATAATACAATAAAACAAGACTGTTTTTACAAATATATTTTATTAACATGATTCTTTTAAAATTTACTTTCTCTAGTTCATTTAAATAATGTGACAATCAAAATTTGAATTCATTTAAAATTAATTTACAAATTTATCTTGGAACTATAGTTTGATACATAGCTTATTGCTAGAACTTATCTAGTTTGGATACACGTGATCGTATATCAGGCTTGAAAATAACATTGTTCTTATGGGATTAAAACCAACAAGGCCGACAACTTCCGACAGCCTCTGCAGACTCTTAATTTACATATGGACAAGGGCGTACCCAGAAAGGGGCAGGGGGGGCGCAGCTGCCCCCCCCCCCTGGAAGCAAACAAATTGTAATAAATTATATGCAAGTTTGTTGTCGGAATTCAGTACAACACTTGAAATAACTATTTTAATAATAAAAATACTTATGTCATTGAAAATTATCAATTAAAAGTAATTATTAGTCTAGTTATTTTCATATTCTAACAAACTATCGTAGAATCGTACAACATTAGTTTCCATCGGTAACCAGAAAAATTAAACATGAGAAAATTATAGTTGGCCTACTCTACATCTCCGTCTCGCAATAATGATCTGTGATCTAGTGCTACCTACCTCCTAGTGACAAGTAAAGGAACTATGACAGCTAGTTCGTTGGGATTCAAGTGAGAGAGAGGTCTCTAGCGGGTTCTACACTGAACCGTGGTTAGTTCTATACTGAACACTGTGCTCTATAACTTTTTCTCCTGTATAATTATAATAGAAAATTAATTACAATAGTATCCTATAATATTATAATTTATTTTCTTTAATTACAATTCTTTCAGAACAGTGCTCACTTATATAGAAGTTATGTTTAAAATCGCCTAAAGTAAGGTGACCTACTGTGGAATAATTGAAAAATATAAATTTCTATCTTCACTCCATGATATGAATTTTATTTGTTTGTTTACTTAAGTGCCATTTAGTAATTAAGAAAATGTAATGGATTATATTTATACAAAAAAAGCCCCTGTTGTTTTAAACAGGGCCAAAATATGTAAAATTATATGGGAACAATTAAACAAATAAATGAAAAATAAAATATTACTTGCTGTTTACCAGTCTGTTGAAATGTTTTGTACCACTGGTCTTAAGAATTCGTTGATTTTGTCCGCTCATTTTAAGTCATTTAGCCCTTTCGATGCACGGTCCGATATATCGCATCGTGGTAAATATGCTGAAAGTGCCGGCCATTTTTATTGTACTTGATAATAATAACTATGGTAGGACAAAATGGTTAGTGACATCAGAGGACTCCGGCATACTCTATGTTGGCTGGGTCTAATTTGTCATCTGTCTTGTCTGCAGGAAAATCTATTGCTAAACTAGAGTTATGGGATGGCTAATTTTTTTTTAATATTACGTCAATTTCTATTATTTTCAGGCAGAAAACCTCTCAAACGGAAGAAGGATCAAAATGGCAGTGCTGGAAGTGGAAGCAGTGATGGCGATGAAAATGGAACTAAACATACCAGACCATCGGATTCTATGTCTAAAATGGAACAAGGGTCTAGTTCTAGTAATTCATTCCCACTACCCCTAGCTGTCCCTGGATCATCCAAAACGATTGAAGAATGCGATGGCTACCATGAAAATGACATTGGTTGTTATGTTGGACATGCTCTTAAGTTGACACCAGAAAAAAAGAAGGAATTGCTTACAAATCCCTGGGTACCACCATCAAATTACGATTTTGTTTCTGATGCCAGTCATTTAAAAAGAAAATTTAACCGCCATTAGTTAGATCTATACACTCCTTGGTTGGCGTACTCTTGTTGTTTGAAAGGTGCTTTATGTATTTACTGTGTTATTTTTCCTCCTAATATTGCTACAGTTCAAGGAGTTTTGGGGTCATTCATGGTAAGGCCATATATGAAGTTTAAAGATATACACGAAGATTGTAGAAAGCACGTTGGCAGTCACTACCACAAAACTTCAACAGCTGCTGCAAAAGCGTTCCTTGAAAATGTACTAGTTGATGTACAGCTGCAAAGTGGTCACCAGAAGATGATTGAAGAAAACAAACAAATATTGTCATCAATTATTTCTTGCATCATATTTTGTGGAACTCACGATTTGCCACTTAGAGAAAAGGAAGGGGATGAGGGGGTTTTCTTTGACTTTTAAATTTGAGAATTGACTGTGGTGATGAGAAGCTAAAGAGTCACTTGGGAAGATGTCGCAAAAATGCAATCTATACTTTATACCAAAATTCAAAATGAGATTATAAGATTATGTGGTGAAGTTGTCAAAGAAAGGATTATTGAAGATTGTAAATTAGCAAAAGCTTACGCTGTAATGGCCGATAAAACAGCAGATATCAAAGGAAAAGAACACCTTTCTATAGGATTGAGGTTTTATGATGAAAATCAAGAAAAAATCAGAGAGGAATTTGTAGGTTATGTTGAGCTAAAATCTCAAGATGCCTCTACAATAGCTAGTGCAATTCAACAATTTTTAGCTGAACAGAATCTTTCAGCAGAGAATTGTGTTGGTTTTCGATTAGACGGATGTTCTACGATGGCTGGAAAAGGTGGTGTACAGGCTATTTTGAAGAAAAAGTACAATAAATCTTTATTTTTTCATTGCTCAAGCCACAAATTAAATCTTGTGGTAAATGATGCTAGCAAATTACTGGATATAAGAAACTTAATTGCAACAGTTAAGGATGTAATATCATTCTTTCTTGAGTCACCATCCCGCAGGAATTCGGCTCCTAATCTATCAAGACTGTGTGAGACCAGATGGTCTGAGAAGTACAAGAGCATTAGAAAGTTTTCAGACAGCTTTCATGAAATCGTCAATGCACTAGAACATCTTACAGTTGAAGGAAACTATGCTACAAGAAAATTTGCCTATCAATTGCACTGTGCAGTTTCTAAACCGATTTTCATCGTAGGTTTAGTCTTGATTGCAAAATACTCTGCAATTTTAGAACCCATTGTGAACGTTCTACAGAGTAAAAATATGGATTTAATAATGGTGAGAAAACATATTGGTAAAATACTTGATTTAATTGAGAAGGATCGACAAGATATTGAACATGTTTCTGATGAATTACATAAAAAATCACATGATATCGCGGAGAAAGTCTGTGTTGAGTTGACAGTTCCACGTATTGTTCAAAAGCAAACACACATAAGTAATCCACCATCCGAGACTAGTAGAGAAGTATGGGTGTTCTGGACAGGGTCAAAGGTCACCGCTTATCTGTTATCAGCCACGTGTTGACCTTGAGGTCAAGTTTACTATTGTTTACTACTGTTATCAGCCACGTGTTGACCTTGAGGTCAAGTTTACTATTGTTTACTACTGTTATCAGCCACCAGGTGT
>JAQJVL010008786.1:0-18420 GCA_035578905.1 Stictocephala bisonia
CTTTTTAACAATTTTACTAATTTATTTTAATGGAGATGTATAGGATTGCAACTATTCCAAATTTCTCTTTGATAAGAAACAAACAGCAGTAAACACAGTCCACTGTGGAAAGTTCTGTCCATTTTTGTTGTTGTTCAACTTGGGCAGATGTTGAAGTTCGCAATGTTATTGTTTTAGTTTAGTCCAGAAATGACTGTTTTAGTTTAGTATGACTGAAAAATCATGTTAAAATCTGTAAAATGTTTTCATGAGTATGGGTAAAAACATTTGAAATGTATAAAATCACAACCTTTCTAGTTCTAATTCACACTTTATTACTCTTTATATTAGTCCTAACTGGCTGGCTATTAAAGGGGTTCAGTTGAAAGAAATGACCATTTCAACGTAAATATTCTCAAACTGAAGTAATTTGTTTAACCACTTTATACATCCTCTATTTAACCTCAGCCAAATATTACTGTTTGTTTATTGAATGTCTTGACTTGACTTCAAAATACTCCCACACACAGCAAATGCTAGAACTCTTAAGCGTTTGGGAATGCAACAACCAATGGCGTGATAGTGAAAGCCAGCTACACTCATAGCAAACACCTTTACGTCTTGCATTTTTGCACTTTTCATTTCTTTAAATGCACCTGTTTTTTAACCTCCTTGGATAATATTGTGAATGAATATATAATGATGGGGGACTTTCTTATTGTTTATATTGTCATTTACATTTTTGTTTCCACTTCTTTGCAGATTATTCTTATCACATTATTTATTTGAGCTCTTGATTCTATTGTTCTTTTTTAACCAATTGAAAATCTTGAAGTGGATATTTGCTTTAATAAAATATAAATTTTTGTCTGTTGAATGTCAAAGAAGTACTTTTGGCAACACTGCATGTCATAGCTACACTAAAAAAGACTCATGTCAAGTCGGGACTTTCATTAAATAAAGCATACCAATCATGAGTGAAGAAGTGGAGAGAAGTGTCTTCTGTCCACTACCACATTCAGCTAGATGTGTATCTTATTTGTCGCTTAATGCAACAACTGCCATATTAACCTAAACTCCATATTGGAGTTACATCGACTCAATGCCGTATCATGATTTATTTGATGGTGTTAATTACATTTGTTTACTGCTTCATTGTTATCCAGATCTTTTTAGATTGGCCATTCTGATTTTATATTAAGGATCTAAATTGTGAAAATAGGATAACATATTCTCCATATCTGTTAAAATGTATTTTTTTATTTTTTGAGTATTAGATTTATGAATTACAACAATAAGATTATTAAGAAGAAAAAAACAGCAACTTGTAGTTCTGGAAGTTTAAAATAATTAAAGGTGTGGAACTATAAAGGCCATCCGCTGTATGTATCTTGGCCTGTGGTGTTTCAGCCCTTATCCTTTCCTACAGTCCTGTCACCTGACATTACCTTCTAACCCACCACACTCCTGGTTGTGTGCAGTTATAACGGCTTCCAGTCAGTATACCGCCAGAACTCCCGCCAGAATCAACAGCCGTTCTTCCAACAAAACCGATACAACAGTCAACACAACGGCAACAGTTCAAATAATAATTCTGGTTAGTGTTTTTATAATAATTTTTTTAAAACTAATTATAGACTGTATAAGGAACCAAACAAACTAAATTTGACATTTCAGTCATTTTTTACTCCTTATCAGCATTTGTACTTGTTTGAGAATAGTACATTGGAGAGATAGGACACACTTGCCTTAAAAGACAAATTCACTAACACCAGAGTAGTAGTAACATTCTTCAGGTGAGTCTCTCTACCCACCTTAAGAAAGTGCCAGTGGCACTGAAAATTCTGTGATTCTTTTGTGTATTTTACTACTACTCTGGTGTTAGTGAACTTGTCTTCTAAGGTAAGTTTGCTGATGTCCTATCACTCCAATATACTAATTCCTGGACTAGTGCCCTTTAACCTAACCTACTTTTGAGAATACTTATTTTGCTAAGGAAATCTGTAAACTACAGCAAACTATTTTCTTACAAATTTATATATTTATCTAGAAATGATGTATTGGTTTTAAAGCATTATGTTTTCTCTTAATCATAATTTTTTTACAAACTTAGAATGTCATGTCTTTTCTCACATTTAGCACACTATACCAATTTTTATCGAATTTAGACCAATTTGCTCAGCTAAAGGTAATGTATGAAAGTAAAATAATAATAAACGGAATTTATTATCTCTTATATATACAATACATACATTACATTTGACAAACTATGAATAAGTCCTTCTCACCAGGCTGCCTTTCAACAAACAGAAAATAAAACTATACTGAAATACAACTAAACAAACATAAATAGCACAAATATTTTAAAGACTTTTACATTTAAGAGACAGTAAAATAGGGCCCCTGAGGCATATCAGCCTGTTTTGGGGTTCCTTCCTAATAAATCACACAAAATAAAAATCCAACGGTAGCTAACAAAACTAATTTCCTTTTTTCCCTTTATTACATATTATTATTTACAATAAAATAAAAAACTACAAGAAAAATATTTAATCTAAAAAAGAAATTGCATTTGTGCCTACAATAACAGTCACTTTAAAAGTTCTACTATAAGAAACTAATCTACAAAATTAAGCTTAAACTTAGAATGACAAATAAATCCTCAATCTTCTCTAATGTCATTAACCAGTTCATAATCCCCTTCATAAATACATTTCTATTTAACGCTTGTTTAATTTCAATTGGTATCTGGTTATATAATCTTGGCGCAGTGAAATTAAAACATTTAGTATAGAACATACTTTTTGGCTTCGGAATTTGAAAACAATTTGCGTTTCTTAACTTTGCTTGGCGATATTTTCTAAATTAATTAAATTTCCACTTCTTGAATAAAAAACTTTAAGTACTTTATACACATATAAATTTCTTAATGGAAGTATTTTTAATTCTAAAAAACAGGGATAAGAAGCTTCTCGTATGTTTCTTTTCAAAATCAATCTCACAAAATATTTCTGAAAAGTTCACAGACGACTTATAAATCCCACCCCAGCATACTAACCCATACTCTAATCTACTCTGCACTAGTGCAAAATATATAGATCTCAGTATCTTCATGGGACAGATATTACGTAAAAAATAAAAAATTCTGACCCCCTTTACAGTTTAGAGTATAAATAGGCTATTTGTTTTTTTCCATGTAAGATCTTTATCCACTATGACTCCCAAATACTTAACTTGATCCTCTTCTTTTATATCTGCACATTTTGAACAACTCCCTTCGATTCCCAAACAATTTATGCAATTGTAAATTAGTACGTTACATTCATTGATAGTTTTCTTCAGACTAAAAATAATAAAATTTGTTTTTTCAGTATTTAACACTAGATTGTTTTTAGCAAACCACCATCTAATTGATTTGAGATAATATATCATACCATCTTTTATGTTTTCTATACTCTCCCCAGCATAACTGAATCATCTGCAAAAGATGTAACCTGGCCCCTTAAATCTTGCTGTACACAAATCATTTATATAAATTAAGAAGAGAATTGCTCCCAATACAGATCCCTGTGGAACTCCAAATATTATCTTACCCTCACTACTATATACATTATTAATTTTGACACATTGCCGTCTGCCCGTTAGATAACTCTTGAACCATTCAAAAACTAGACTCCGTATTCCACAATTGTATAACTTTTCCAAGAGGATTGTATGATCAACCATTTCGAAGCTTTTTTAATGTCCAAAAACAGTCCACTTACTTTCTTATTATCATTATTACCCTCAAATTACTTCAGTTACAAATTTTAACAAAGCTAATTCTGTGTTCAGTCCCGTTCGAAATCCAAACTGATTTTTACTAAAAAAATTAGTTATTTCTAGATATTTTAACAACTGTTCTTTCATTATATTTCTATAACCTTGGAGAAAGTTGATATCAAAGAAATAGGTCTGAAGTTGTTACAAATTGATGTTGAGCCACTTTTATGAATAGGAATAACAACTGCAAACTTTAACTTTTGAGGAAATAATCCTGTTTTAAAACTCAGATTTATAATGTAAGTAAAGACACTGGCAATATACAGAGCAGCATTTTTAACTAATACAGAATTAATTCCATCAATCCCAGGTGCTTTCCCATTTTTTAATGAACTGATAATTCGCAAAACATCCTGCTCAATAACTGGTCCTAACATCATTGAATTTTTTTGAAATCTAAAGTTAAATGTATTTTTAAAGGGTAATGTTTCAAAATCTAATGGCTTTGGATTTCTTTCTACAGCCTTATCCACAACTGACAAAAAGAAACTATTGAAAGTATCAGCTATTATTTGTGAATCACTAACTATAACATCATCAATTTCCAAACAAATCGGTTTCCTATCTTTACTCTGTCCAGTTATATCATTAATTGTCTTCCAGACAGCTTTGCTATTTCCTTTTCAGCTTTCAAACTTTCTGTTATAATATTCTAATTTTACAAGTTCTATATCTTTTTTCAATTTATTACGAAATTTAATATAATACTTTTTAAAACTATCTTCCATTGATCTATTTTTTACATTTTTGTATAGCTCATTACGTTTCTTTATTCTTCTGCATATACTTTCATTTATCCACGGTTTGAGTTTACAAATTTTTTTAACTACGCTGATTTTTCTTTTGCATTTACTTACACAAAGCAAAAGCGTATTTTCAAACAATTCATAAGCAATAGACGCGTCATTTTGACTGTAAACACAAGACCAGTCCGTGTCAGCCAGCAAACAGTTTAGCTTATCGAAGTCGATACGAGTGGGCTTATCTGTCTGCTGATAAGGCATTCCACCTTCGCCACCACAACACAACCTAACTGCTATCAGATAATGATCAGTTATCTGTCTTTCAATAACCATAGCTTCAATATTAGTCAAGTTCTTACATTGTGCCTTCACATAAACATGATCAATGCAGGACTGTGTCAACTCTGTGACGCGAGTATTTTCATTTATAAGAGGCTCAAAACCATAACTAGCCATTATTGTCTTATAATTATCTACACTTATCATTTCCTTGTAAGTTTATATTCAATTCACCAATAATAATTACATTTCTATACCTAAGCCTAAAGTCGCAATTTGATAAATACATATTCAATTCAGAAATAAAATCTGGAATACTATATTCATGAAGCCTGTATACAGAACACAATTGAAATTCATTTTCAAACAATTTGAACCTTACTCTAAGAATGTTAGCTGTATCAAATTCCACTTTTTCATATTCAAAATTAGTAAATATGGTATTTTTACAGTACACAGCCACCCCTCCAGAACGATTCTCATTTGCATTCACAATTAATTCATAATCAGGCAATCTATAAAAATCAGATTCAGAATCTTTTATTCAGATTTCTGTAAAAACTATTATATCAGGATATTTTTTCCACGAAGACAGATCACTTATAAATGTATCAAAATTTTTCCTCATACTACGAATATTCTGATGAACAATATTTATACACCTATCATTCCCTTCACTATTAGTAAAATAATTTTCATCTATATTTTTGATTGACAGTTAGATACAAAAATGTCAACAAAATATATAATGAAAACACACATGTATTCCTTGTTAAATGAATCAAATTTAGACATTTTAAATTTATACCTATATACAGAAAACAAAATTTAACCCTAATGATCAATATAATAACTAAATCAAATATAAACTTTATAAATACATTACAGTAGTAATATTTACAACTTATCAAGGTCAACCTGGGAGCGTATATCCACCACCTCAGAACCTTCCTGCTTGCGAAGTAGGATGTTTCCGTTGCGTATCCAGATGTATTTGTATCCACGTTCCCTCTTGACATGTCTCGCCAGTCCCAGTAGCCGCCTCCTTGTTGGTGACAGTGACTCGTTCACGTACACTGGATTGTCAGATGGTTTTGCCAGATTTAAGTGCCTAGTTGAGAAGTCCCTTTTCTCTCTTCTCCTCTCAAGAAGTTTCTCCTTGTCGAGGCGCCGGACAAACTTCACAATTATGCCCTTTGGTTCTTTGGAGTTGTTCTTATGCCCGAGTCGGTGACATGTGTCGATCATTCCATCTGTGATTTCTACACCCAGAGCAGGACCGACGTCCTTCACAAGCTCCAGGACATTTTCGCTACTCTCTTCTGGAATTCCTTGTACCTCCAGACAGTTCTTCCTTGAGTACTGCTCCATGTCACTTACTCTGCTTTCCAACTCGTCTACTCGTTTTTTAAGATGAGAATTCTCAGCATTTAATTCATCCACTTTCTTGGAGCATTCCTTGATCTTCAGTAGAGCATCTTGAACGGCATTAGTGTTTTCCGCAATCTGAGATTGGAGTGCCTCATATGACACGTTGATGTCCTGTTTCATTTTCTTCTGGTCAACGCGGATTTCCATCAATATCTTCATCACATCCTCAAGTTTTAGGTTTCCCTCCTGCATGCTCACATCCAGCCTCAAACTCGCTCTACGCTCAGTGCTGCACGGTTCACATCTCCATACCGATCCCATATCTTCTAGACCAGGGGTTCTCAAACTTCCTGTACTCGAGGACCCCTTCAATTATTTATGTGGTCATTGCAGACCCCTCAAAACTAGCCTATTTTAGTATTTTTAAAATTTACCATCTTAAAATAAAAAAACATTTATTCTAATAAGCTGTGGACTGGAAAAACATAAATTAAACCTTGCAATTTAGTTTTCATATATTTTATTTATATTGAAGTAAACACTGTAATGTAAAAAAACATGAATGAAATAAGTATAAACTAAGTATACCGGTGTTACAACAGACTTTAAATGAAATATTGAAATAAAAATGTCAGTTTGTTTACCTTTACTTTAGTGAGAACAATGGTACTGCTTTTTGCTTTTGACTATCCCTAAAATGTTGGGATTTATTTTAGACAGCTTTAGCCTTAAATCAGTTTCAATGTTCTTCAGTCTGTTTCTTTTTGCTGGCTTTAGGTTGCACAGTTCAGAAAAGGTTCGTTCACACAAATATGTGGTACAAAACGGCACAATATGTTCGAGGGCTTTTTTTGGCAAGTTCTGGTACCTCAGCTTGTGCAAGTAGCCAAAACCTTGCCAAGTTATTTTCTTGATAAACAATCTCCCAGGCTCTGCTGCATGAGAGTTCCACCAATTGGTCTTGCTCAGAATCAGATAGATCGATAAGTGCACCAATACTTCTCTTCTTGAATGGATATTTAATCCAATCATCATTAGGATTAGGTTGAGGAAAGTAGCTTCTTAGACTCTGAGCTAGGCCTGTCAAATGTTCAGCAAACAGTTCTTTTGTATTTGCAGCCATCACTTCTTCAGATGTTGTCAAGAATTCTTGCAACGTTGTAAAAGAGTTGTATGAGTTTTTAAGCATACGATCAGACCACAGATGTAGTTTTTCTATCATAGCTTCTACTTTTTCTTCTACACGGAATATATCAGTGTCAGATCCTTGAAGTTTCATATTTAGAACGTTCAACTGCTGGAAGATATCTGCCAGATATGCAACCTTGCTCAACCACGCAAAGTCACACAACTTGTCTGTGAGGGAAAAGTTTTTATGTTTTTCATCCAGAAAATATTCTAATTTCATCACGCAATTCAAAAAAACGTGTAAGGACATTTCCTCGGGACAGCCAGCGAACTTCAGTGTGAAGTAAGAGTTGTACTATTTCTATTTCCAATTTCTCCACAAAGCTGAGTAAAAATGCGAGAGTTCAAAGGTCGAGCTTTAATATAATTGACAACTTTCACAACTTCACTTAATGTTGTCTTTAAATCTTCTGGCATTTGTTTTACAGCCAATGCCTCCCTATGAATAGAGCAGTGAGTACACTTAACTTTGGAAGCAACATTCTTGACACGAGCAATGAGACCTGTCTTTTGGCCAGCCATGGCTGCTGCTCCATCGGTACTCACACCAACACAACGCTGCCAGTCCAAGTCGTTTGATAAAATAAAATTGTTTAATGCTTCAAAAACATCATGTGCATTGTTATGAAGAATCTCTTTGCAAAATAATAGCTCTTCTGAAAGGCAATTTTCATTTTCATACCTAACAAAGGCTAATAAGTGGGATTTGTCTGATAGGTCTGTACTTTCGTCAAGCTGCAAAGCGTACATTTGTGTAGATTTTAACTTACAAATTAACTGCTCCTCAATATTTTCAGACATGTCAAGAATTCGACGTTTTATAGAATCGTTTGAAAGAGGAACTGTATTTATTTCCTTAGCAGCTGACTCTCCTATCATTATATTACACATTTTTTTTTGCTGCTGGTAAGATTAGTTCTTCTGCTATTGTGTATGGTTTCCCAGATTTAGCTATGAGTAACGCTACTTCGTATGACGCCACGGTAGCTTTTTCAGCGGCGCTACCTGTTGCTATTTTTTCCATCGATGTTTTCATTTTTTCCATTTCTTGACGTTTGGTTTTAAAATACTCAAAAGACTTTCCATCAAGATCTGGATGTTTCGTTTCCAAGTGTCTGCGTAATTTCGCCGGTTTCATGGCTTCATTAGAAAGAATTTCGTAACATATTACGCACTGTGGTTTCTGTTCATCTTTAGCTTGCACAAAACCTAGTTTTAAATACTCTTCACAATATTTGCGGCGCTTAAAAGTTTTACGTAAATCAGTGCTGCAAGTTGAACTAGCTACTGAAGTTGAACAGCTAGGCCTAACCTCACTTTCAGGATAATCTCCTTTTTCTGATTGATCGATTGAACGTTTTACCGATGTCTTTAACCAACGATCCATGATACAGGCCGCAAATTAACACTTCCTTACTAAAAACAATTCACCACTAAAAGTTAAACAACATAACAAGGCAAAGCAAACTATCACGACAAGCATCGAAGCATCGGCAGTCCACTGAATGACGGAACAGGACAGATAGATGCAGAGGCCGCTTCCCGTTAGCTCCAATGACAGACAACGTGACCTACAGCCTCAGGGTAGCCACCCGTCGAAAACAATATTGGTACAAATAGGCTACTTAAAAAAATAAGTTCAAATATTTTTCGCGGACCCCTAAAAATATGCTTGCGGACCCCCGGGGGTCCGCGGACCACACTTTGAGAAAATCTGTTCTAGACAATCAACATCTACTTGAGTAATATTTACACATTTTCCATGAACACAAATGTTGCAATCACCACAAATCACTTTTAATTGATTTTTTTTAATAATTAAAAGACACACTTTACAATTAGACATATTTTTTATACTGGTTATTTTCGGTTTCAAAAGAATTATAATTTTAAAAAGGCCGAAATAACGGTAAAGCACGTGAAACAATTCGCTCACTGAAACAAGCACTAACAAGCGGCACAAGCAACTTCGTAACTACAGCATGGGAACACTGATAAGAGAACTACAACGCAATACATCCGCTCCGCCTGGATTCCGACTCAGTACAGTAAAATACAAACACATTTTCAAGAATTTAATATTGAACTCTCTGTATATTTTATGTACTAACATATTGAATGCTGAAAGACTTCATAATAGCGCACCATAATGGTTAACCACAAAACACTATCACTTAGTACAGTCACCCCTCCTACAAAAATGGCGGGAACAGAAAACAAACTACTCTTGAACACAAAAACTGGCACACCAAGCGGCGAGAGGCAATGTTTTCTAACAATAGCTAAACCAATGCATTTGAAGCAGGAGCAAATTAACGTAGTCCGCATTCAAAGTGTTAATGGATTAAAGTATACAGTTTTAGTTTCCATCTGTCAAGTAACGAATTTTAAAGAAACACTTATGGATGCCATTTTGAATGTAAAGTAGAATTGTGTGTTTTTTTTTTATAACAGGTTAAATTTAGGCCTAGGATTTCAATGAGAGGAAAGGAAAGCAGCATACCTGATAAACTTGGTAGACTGGTATTCTGTAGAAAGGGACACAATCACATAACAAAGAATTGGATAGTGGAAATCAGTCCTCCAAGTTTATCAGGTATGCTGCTTTCCTTTCCTTTCATTACTACTGGCTTTTTTATAAGTAACTCATTTTTATTTTACTGTAACTTACTTAGATTATATTGTCATTTATATATTTAGAAGCTTTATAAAATAGGCTGTCTTTTTAAAATTTGTTATTCCTTGTATAAAAGCAGTTATTTTTAAGGCTTTTTGTCTCAGCAGGACAAGTGTTAATGAAATAAGACTTGGTAACAAGTTAATGGACAGTGCAGCTATTGATACACAGGTCATAATGTATTATTTCTATATATAACTACATATCCAGATATGGTTATATACCCAGAATAATATATATATTCTTATCTTATCCCTTCATTGTGAGACAACAGAACATGTTCTTGAATGAGGATGGGTGCCTTGAGTGAGATCAGTCATTTGTTTATACAGTGGAACCTCGATACCACGAATCTCAAGGTAATTGAAAAATATTCGTCTTATCGAGGTTTTCGCGATAACGAGGTTCATGTTAGCGAGGTTCAAATGAGTGACATTCGTGGTATAGAGGTTAGCATTTTATACGGCGACGGGTTGAAATGTAATTCCAAATAAAACATACGTAAAATACATACATCGTACTGTACATTGTAATTTACAAATTAATGACAGATACAATTAATACATAGGAATATAAATAGCCAGCACAATAAAAAGTAAAAGGCCAAATGAATATGACTTAGTAAATTACATAACCTAATCAACATTTTGAAATACAGTACTGGTAGTAATTTAGTAAACATAAACAAAGAGTAACATACGAAATTGTACTATAGTATTGTACTACACTGTACTAAATAATACACCATTGGACACGCCCGCCATATTCACTAATCACTGACACAACACTACGTACAAAGAGAGGCTAAACTGAAGTCAATCGGAACTGACAGTACAGTCTCATGCCACTGCAGTGGCGCAACAGACGGAAGTTAGTTTTCATGTCTTGACATGAATGAATTGGAAATATAAATACGTTTTATTGAGGTTCCACCCGTGGGAATTCGTCTTATAAAGGTCAGATTCATGTTATAGAGGTTTTTGGCTGTTGAAATTCGTGTTATAGAGGTTTCTCCTGGTCTTGGAAAGTGGAATAAAATTCATCTTATCGAGGTAGTTATATTCAAATATTCGTGTTATAAAGGTACTTTTAACATTGAATGTTATGGGCAATTCAAGGGGATTTTTTAAATATATGTGGTATCGAGGTTTTCGTGCTATCGAGGTTCGTGCTATCGAGGTTGTACTGTATGTCTAGTTATTTTTAATATTGCTGTATAAAAAATTGTGTTTTACTGTTAGTGATTACTTTTTTTAGTCCAAGTCTACGTTATAAATCCATAGTATAAGAAAATGTAATATTTAGACTACCTTAGGATCGGATATTTATTGTGTCACAAGAGAAAATTTTTGGTGAATCTTGTTTGTATTGTTTCTCAGTAGCTAAGGAGCTGGCTCCTCGATTCAAAAAGATGATGAGTCACCAGCCGGCAGCTACCAGTCTTGAAGAGGTCTCTCTAAGACCTCCCAGCAATTCCATGGTCTTCAAGCCACTTAACGCCAAACCTCAGATTCCCATGCCCCCAGGTAAACGCATAATGGTTCTACATGTCTTATCAGAATTAGTGGTCCTGTATTTTGGTTGAAAAAATTATTATATATTTTTAAGAAACTTGTAGGTGTAAACCATTTTGAAGTAAGCTTTGTGTTTTATTTATTTAAATTCTAGTTTTAACATTTAGTTTAAGTCTGAAAAGACCTCGTAAGAATCATTATTTTAGGTTAGATTTGAAATTAGTATAGTAGGAGAGAGAGGGCATTAGCAAACTTGAAAAGACAAGTCTGTCAACACAATGTACAATACAGCTATACATTGTATTAGTAGTAGACGTCGTTTCGGATAAGTTTTGTTGATGGCCTAGCTCTCCAATTATACTAATTATTTATAAAGTGTGTACAGTAAAGCGACAATAATTTGGACGTAAAAAATCCAGACCATCAATAATCCGAATCAATTCTGGTGAAATTTTGCATTAAAAATATATCACACCTACTGTATCTTATTGATGTTTAGTTCACAAACGAACGAGTCATCTAGTTCAAGTGAAATGAACTAGTTAACTAGTTCATTCATTATGATTTGAACAAGTTCAATTCAAGGTGAACAACAGACCTGGGAAGGTAGTAATCATGTATGAAGACTGAGTCTCCAGTCACTTGTAACTAGGGGGGTGCGATGCATCGAAAAATCTATCTAGGTTAGGTTACAAGTGACTAGTAGACTTTACAACCAACATGTGGGATCGCTACTACAGTAACTATTTACAGTGATTGCTACCTTCCCAGCTCTGTTATTCACTAGTTCAAATCATAATAATAGAAATCGTTAACTACGTCGACTAGTTCATTTGACTGTCGTCATGTACTACCTATTCTTAGGAGTGTTGTTTAGTTCATAATTACGTGTACCAAACTGATAACATATGAATAAGGGTAAAATAAAACACAAGGAAGCCCACATTTTTTATTCATAACTTATAAAAGTTCAAAGTGAATAACAGAGCTGGGAAGCAGGGAAGGTTGCGATCTCACATGTTGGTTGTCGAGTTTACTAGTCACATTTAACTTAACCTAAAATAGCGTAAATAAAACAGAAGTGCTGGTTAGTCTCTTTGCGAGTCGATTGAGGTCTATTTTGTTTTTTAATCTGAGCAGGGAATCGTCCAATGATTTGACGTAAGAAAATACTGTATCATATCATATAAAATATGGTAATGGCGTTCTAGCAGAGTGTGACACAACATTATAGGCTTATTTTCCGCCAAATAAAAAATAAATATATATATATCCATGGCGAACTTCTATTAATTATTATTCCAAAACCGCCTTAGATCGCCAAAACTGTATGTAATATTTGCGCATATGATATGTTTTCCTGTAAATTGTTGAACAGTTTTCTCACTAGGTTAGACAATACACAGTTGTTGTGTAAAGTGTGGTAAAGTACGATAATTTTGATTTGTAAACTCACTGAACGGTTCCCTGTTAACATTGACGTTGATATCAATGTAAACTGTCAAGAATCAACCCAAGTGAGGGAGAAATAAGTTGAAGACCTTTTCTAAACAAAATACGATAAATTTAGAGATTCGGAAAACAATTTTTATTGAACCGAAGCCTTATCAAATGTCTCGTTTTTTATTCATAAGTTTATAATTTAGCTGCCCAAATTCTTCACTGTGTCACTAGTTGGCACTTAGCTGATTTTTCAGGCTGCATTTCGTCCCCATTATCGGCTAGACCTATTATATTAGCCGACTACGTCTATGGTTTTAATTCGATTACACCAGGTTTTCATGAATTTTTCGTTATGACATAATTATTTATTGTTGTTCAGTGTAGGGGCCCATACCATTGTACTTGTAGGGGCGGATGGTGGATCAATACCACAGTACGTGTAAGGGAGGGTGGGTGGATCAATACCACTTTACGTGTATGGGAGGGCCTGTGGGTCATTACCACCGTACGTGTATTGGTGTGCGGGTTGGTCAGTACCAACGTTCGTGTATTTCATTACCGATCATAATTTAAAAACTAATTCATCCTAAGCGACTTTAAAGTTTAGTTTTAGTAAACCTGCTTAGTTATTATTATCAATTGATTGAACTACAGTCTTTGTCATCCAGATTTCTCAAATTTGATTATGTAATTCAGAGCTTATTTCCGGTTTGTTGTAATCTTGTTATTACTGAATGAAATACCCACAGAATACAGATACACTCTTCTTGGCGTGTACACAATCAACTTTTTGTTGAGAGGAGGTAATTCTGAAAGCCAATGACTGCATTTGGCGATGACATCTGAATTTTAGCATCAGTTTGATTGGATGCAGCTTTTGCCAACAAGATTCGCTACGTTTTCGAGGTACACTTTGAACTGAACCACCAGATAAACATACCGGCTGTGAAACAGTATAATTGGCTTGCATAGAAAATCTGATCTGTGATATGAGTGAACAGATTAAATCTGTAGAATCTACGTTGTTTCAATTAATAATATACTTTCTTAATTTCTTACATAATATTAGTTCTGAAGAAAGGAAAAAGGTTAAACAAAACAATGCCACATAAAAATGTAGGAAGATAGAAAGTACTTTAAAAAGTTATATTTATCAAATTTTACAGTTACAAACAACAAATCAAAATTATTTTCTTCAGTTTAGATGTATATATTTACGAATCTGGCAAAACTTAACATAGGCTTAGTATGGTGTCTGACTTTTACAGTTGTCTTGATTGAACAGGAAATCCTTCCGTAAATACTCGCTCGAAAATACTCAATATATTTACGAATCTTGCAAAACTTAACATAGGCTTAGTATGGTGTCTGACTTTTACAGTTGTCTTGATTGAACAGGAAATCATTCTGTAAATACTCGCTCGAAAATACTCGATTCTCGAAAAAATGCCAACTACTCAAATCAAATCGACTCGAACTCAAAAATCACTACTCGCACACCCCTATAAAATATTTAAAATTATAATTAATATAAAAACTTTCAATTAATGTATTCAGTAAATTACATTTTATTGCATTTGTTGATACTGTTTTATTAATTTTAATATATTGGCTAAACAATAATGGATTGTTATACTTGAATCAAAATGATGCTTATACTAAACAAATTCTGTGAAATAGTACCTTTATTTATCTAGCATATGTGACTTAGCATCAATATTTACTTCAGTCAACTCATTGTAATAGAAAAAGAAATCATTTATATGTCTGTCATCATTTTCCAACTATCATAGTGAATAAGAATAATTAAGTTATTTTCCATTATTTTACTTTCTTCTTTTTCTCTCTGACATATATTAATTAACTGTAAAAAATTAAATGTTGATCTGTTACTCTCCCAACAGCAAAGTACAACTATTGCCATTAAAATTTAATACAGAGTCATCAAATTTCTTAATTAGCAGTTTTTCCTACGAGGCGTGTTTTAAAGTAAGTACCGTTTTGGAATCCCGCCTCTGTAGCGCTGCAGTCGGCGTCCAGCGCATGCGTGCTAGATACTACTATCTTTTGGCAAGCCACAGCCGCCGTTACGGACCCATTTGACTGTATTTAAGGTCGCTTATGACTGTTTAAAATTCCTTCTCTGATTAAAAATGCCGCCAACTGTAAAATACATGTTGTGATAAGTTTTTGCAAACGATAAAGGCATGAAAGCAGCTGACATTCATCGAGAGATCTGTGAAGTTTGTTGATAAAACAGAATGAGTGATGGAATGGTATGGAAATGAGTGAGAGCTTTTAAGGTTGTGCGAATGTGTATGATGATGAACGAAGTCGGAAACTTTCACTCATTACTGATGGCTTGTTGCAAAAGGTTGATGAAAAAATTCAGAGAAAACAGACGCTTTACATATGCATCATTATGTAGTGTGTCTTCAAGTGTCAAGAAGTGCGATTATTGACATTGTGACAGACTGTTTGAAGTACAGAACGTTATGCTTACGGTAGGTTCCCAAAATGCTGACGGAGAATCACAAAAACAAACGTTTGATGAGAATCACACAAAAAATGTTTAACCAGTTCTCTCACATTCCTAGACCATTTGAATCGTGATGGTTATGATTTGTAAAACCAATTTTATTGTCACTGTGACAGACTCAAGATGAGTATCAACTGCTTCCACACCCTTAGCGTTAAGGAAATGTACACAGCCCATATTTCACAGTCGGCGGCATTTTTAATCGGAGGAGGAATTTTAAAAAGTCATAAGTGACCTTAAATACAGTCGATTGTATCCGTGACTGCGGCTGTGGCTCGCTAATAGATAGTAGTACCCAGCACGCATGCGCTGAACGCCGACCGCAGCGCTACAGCGGCGGGATTCCAAAACGGTACTTACTTTAAAAACACGCCTCGTATATTCCTCCTTAAATACATAAGCATGCTTAGTGCTAACCACATTTATTAAGCCCTAAAATTGTATTTAAAAATAATTATGAATTATTGTGCATTAGGCCCACTACTTCTGTGAATTCCTTCATCCTTATATTATAATTCCTTATATTATTTTTAATTTACTTTCTTACTTTGATTTTGATATAAAGTTAATTTTTATATTTATGTTGCATACATATAACAAAAACTAGATAACATTTATATGATAAAATTTATGTTGCAATTAACTTTCTTTGTACTAGCAAGATACAGTAACTGTAACAAAAAGTTTTAGAAGCGGTTGAGTAAGAATAAAAACCATAAGTTCTTATGTTCGAAAAGAAACATAAATTTTTAACCATTGCAACAAAGCTATATATATTTATATCACGTATGTTTTTTTGTCAGCTACCATTTGTTAATTATATATTTGCGATTTATATTTGGATAAATATCCAAAAGTCATGATTATATATATTCATTGATATAAAATGTAGAGTGATCTCCTGTCACAAACTTAAGTCCAATTTATCGAGCCATCTAACACCTGCCTCACTGATTCTTTATATGCTGACCAATCCCTCCGTAAGAGTGCAGGATCACTCTGTAACTATGTGATCCATTGTTTGAATAGACTCTCTGCAATCACATGACTGATCTACTGTCAATCCACATTTATACTTCCAGTAATTGCATCTGCCAACACCAGTTTTGAACCAATTTAACAGTGTTCACTCCCTACGAGGGAGGTTCATCCCCCCTACAGGTATTGACGAATCGTTAATAAGGATCTTATTACGTCCATCAAAACTGTTCCACATTATGGCCCAGCTGGTATTGGGCGAGAAGTTTGATCTGCTCAAATGGAAAGCAGTATGTAGAGATGGGTTTCGAGATTTTAAGTGACCGTTCTGACATGGGAGATTCTGTATAATGGGTAGGTGCGGGGCATTCCAGATCTTATTGAATTTTTTGAGTAGTGCCTCCTGACGTCTAATCTCTGGAGGAACTATATTGCACAGCACTGGGAGCCAAGGAATTGGAGTTGACATGAGAGTGCCACTAATAGCTCTCATGACCCTATTAAGTTGGACATCGACCACTTTAGTATGAACACTATTTAGCCAAATGGTACACACTTTTGCCCTGGTTTTAATTTTAGCTGCTGTTTTTTGAAGATGGCTTTTAAAGGTCAGCGAGCGATCTAACGTTACTCCCAGGTACTGTGGATGCTTATTATGATGGAGTTCAACACCATTTAGGAAAATGTTCAGCTTTCGAATAGCCAGTCTGTTACTTAAGTGGAAGCAGGCTACTTCGGTTTTTAATGGGTTAGGATTCAGCTCCCAGGTTCTAAAATATTCTTCGAGTGCTGCAAGGTCACTTTTAAGTGTTTCTTCAGTAGTTGTTAAGTTCTTATGTTGGTAAGCTAAAGCTATATCATTCGCATATATATAAATTGTCTAGGATGTGATTAGGAAATATGCAAATTGTTAGGATTAGGATGTCAGCAGTATACAGGTTGAATAAAATAGGAGCAAGTACAGACCCCTGTGGCAGTCCATCCTTTAGCTGTCTACAAGAGCTTTCTTCACGAGCGAGATAAGTTTTTATTAACCTGGCACTAAGCATTGACTGCAATATAAGAGGGTAATCCAGAAAGTAACCTCCGTTTTGAAATAAAAATTAATCCAGTGAAGATAGAATTTAGATATCTTAAAACTACAACTTTACTTTATTTTTCCACATAGTCACCAAATCGATTTAAGCACTTGCCATATCTTTTGACAGTCTTATCGATTCCCTCCTTATAAAAATCTGCCGCCTGTGAGTGGAGCCAATCTGTCACTGCGTTTTGTAACGTCGTACCGCTGCAAGGCAAGCCACGACAGCTGTGGTTACATGTACGGAACCAAGTAAAAATCACTTGGAGCCAAGTCCGGGCTATATGGCGGATGATCTAAAACGTCCCAATTAAACTTTTTCAAAAGTTCACTTGTTCTCCAAGCAGTGTGAGTCCGAGCGTTGTCATGCAAAAACAGAACACCAGATGTCAGGAGGCCACGATGCTTGTTTTGAATCACTCTTCTCAGCCGTTTTAACGTTTCGCAGTAAACTTAAGACATAATGGTCGTGCCACGTTCCATAAATTCAATGAACAAAATGCCCTTGGAATCCCAGAAAACCTTGCCATGAGCTTCCTTGCCTGACAATGTTTGACGGGCTTTCTTTGGCTTGTTTGGAGATGCGGTATGACCCCATTGCATTGAATACTGTTTTGTCTCAGCATTCAAATAGGCCACCCAAGTCTCACCACCGGTAACGATTCTGTTTAAAAAATCTGCTTCTTCCAAGTCGTATCGAAAGAGAAAATCAATGGCAGATGACATTCTTTTTGTCTTATGGTCGTCAGAGAGCAGTTTCGGTACCCAACGAGCACAAAACTTGTGGTACCCCAGTTTTCTTTCAC
>JAQJVL010008787.1:0-18412 GCA_035578905.1 Stictocephala bisonia
AAAGAGCGTTGCAAGTAGGGCTATTAGATTTTGTCTGTTTATATTTTTAGCTGATAACATGTTTTGAATTATTGAAAAAAGCTTTTACTTACAAATTTGGTCTTAATTATGTACTTTTTGACTGGTTGCTAAGCAATAAAATAAAATTTATGGAGCAATTGTTCACTAGTTGCAGTCAAAACTAATTTTTTCGGTAAAAATGTAGTTTTTTAAAAAAAACCGGTTTTAGAATTATATATTTTTTCATGTATTATTTTGTCTAAAATATTTGAAGATGACTTTTTTTGTTTGTAAGGATATAAACAACAGAAAAAAACAACAAATACTATTCTTCCTATTTAAAAATTTTCAAAAATTCTTGTTGTATCCGTTTTTTTTTTGTTAGAAATTTAATTTTGTTCCAATAAATATATATAATAAAAAAATTTTGAAAACAAAATATATGTTTTATTTTATATTAATCTATACTTTACTCATAGAAGAAACAACAAAAAATACATCATCTTTTTGGAACTATCAGAAATATGTTTTTCCCACTGAACAAATATAGTAGGCAATCTTTGCTTAAAAGTAAATGGAGCTGATAGAGAAACTGGGTTCCCAGTAATTGGAGTGGAAAGGGTTAAGAGGTTTTAAAACTGTATGATGTAAGAATGAGTACTCAAAACACTAACAGAAGTAACATAAGTAAAGTACATAATACCAAATAATGAAACTGACGTATCAAATATACAAAAAAAGTTCACCAAAACAATGTTATCCTTTATGAAAAACAAATACAGTATTCAGAAGAAGCTAAATTGAATTTAAGTGTAGAGCAAATAATCAGATTATATGAAAGTTTGGATGGACAGATAAACAATTCTCTGTATGCTTGTATTCATGACAATTAAGGCGTACATATAGGGATACTATTTTTTGGCACTAATGGTCAATGCTGTAACCCAACTACAGGTAGTCCTCGTTATACGCGGTCCCGATTTACGCGGTTTCGCTTATACGCGGATGGGCCGGACCCCCCACCAACCCACCAACATTCCACATTACTCAGGCGCGCCCCACCCGTCTATCAGTCTCTTTCTCTCGAGCACTGTTGTTTATTTATTCGCATTAGTGGTGTACAATTTACTTCTTGTGGCGTGGCATTGTGAACAATATTGTTACGAGTTGTGTTATAATGTCGGGAAAACGTGAGAAGAAACAGATAGATGAGAGTAATAAACGTGTTAGACATTCCCATTCTGTAGAAGTTAAACTTGAAGTTTTAAAACGTCTCGATAAAGGGGAGCGTATAATTGATATCCACCGAGTGATGGGCCTTCCAGAGTCATCTATTAGGACAATCCGATCAAATGCTTGAAACTATTCGTAAGAGTGTGCAGTCTTGTACAAATTTAAGTTTAGCACGTGTATCTAAGTCCAGATCTGATTCGATGGAGAAAATGGAAAAAACTACTGTCAAACTGGATTGAACATTATAATCAGCTCCATGCACCATTTCGATGGCAGTCATCCAAGAGAAAGCAAGAGCTAATCTATACAGAAATTACTAAGGATGATCAAAACGCCCCAGTCTTTAATGCCAGTAAAGGGTGGTTTTGACCGTTTCAAGGCACGCAATGCTTTTCACAGTTTAAAATTAACAGGTGAGGCGGCATCGGCAGACAATGTAGGTGCTGAAACTTTTAAGGCTATAACTTTTAAAAATTTTATTGAAAAGGAGGGGTATACGGTCCAAACAGGTTTTTAAACTTGACGAAACTGGCCTATTTTGGAAGCGAATGCCAAGCAAAACATTTATTTCTATTGAGGAGAAAACTGCTCCTGGATTTAAAGCTGCTAAAGATCGCTGCAAATTACTCTTTGGTGCAAAATGCTTCTGGGGATTTCAAACTTAAACCACTGATGGTTTACCATTCAAGAAAACCCCAGAGCACTAAAAGGCTGTGACAAATATATATTGCCTGTATTGTGGAGGTTGAGTAAAAAAGGCTGGATGACGGGTAAAATATTTCATGATTATATTTCACTAGTGCTGCAAAATGATTTTAAAAGTGTATTGCTATGAAGAAAAGATTCCTTTTAAAATTTTGATTCTAGTAGATAATGTTCCAAGCCACCCTCCTGAAATAAGTAAGATAAATGAGAACATTAAAGTTATGTTTCTACCCTCCGAACACTACGTCCATATTGCAGCCTATGGACCAAGGTGTTATTTCAGCTTTTAAAGCCAACTATCTTAAACATACATTTTCTTTACTGATTAAAACTTTGTGATGCTGATGATAAATTATCTATTAAGGACTTTTGGAAACAGTTCAACATCAAAATGGCTATTGATATCATAGGCAAATCCTGGAATGAATTGAAACCTAAATGTATGAATGGTGTTTGGAAAAATTTGTGGCCAGAAATCGTCAAATATGATGTAGAAATGACTGAAAATGTCAGAACAAACGTCAAAAGATATTGTGATATGGCACAGCGTGTGGGGATTCACAGACGTAGATGAAGCGGATGCCCAGGCCCTAAATTGTTTCGTTTTTATTTTGTTCCTATTATTGTATTATATAGCTATACTGTTAGAGTTAGGATAACATTAAATTTAGAGTTAAGGTTTAAGCTATTTATGTTTTTATATTAGTGTTTATATTTTGAAGAATTGGGATTTTTTATTTTAAATTAATATTGTTTGCTCTTGCGCATATTAAGATTTATTTGAAAAGAAGGAACCTCTTAAACAGGCATTGGCTTAGGAGGGTCCTAGTATTTTCTTGAAATATGTAATTTATGAAAGGTTTTGTTCTAGTAGTATAAGTTTTATTTTGTTAACAGAGCAATTAAGAAGAAACCTTTTTATGTTTAAATGTAATTATATGTATTTTAATGTATATATTTCGAGAAAATAAATATATTCTTATTATTCTTATGTTGATGAATTGATTACACTACAAGAAGAGCTAAGTACTGAAGACCTATTAACAAATAGATAGGTTTTCTGAAGGATTCGATAAGGAAGAAGAACCTGAAAGTGTTAAAACCTTGACTAGTAAAGGAATGGCAGAGGCTTTCTGTATGATTAATAACGCTTTAAATTATTTTGAAGAGAACGACCCCAGATGACACGAGGAGTGCTAAGGTTAAAAGGGAAGTTGAGAATGTGATTAAGTGTTATCTTGAACTATATAACAATAAATTAAAAACAACAACCCAGCTCTCGATTAAGACATTTTTTCTCCCAAACAGCTGAAAAGGTACAAACACCTGGTAAGCAGACGTCAGACGTAAACAAAGGCGGGCAGTCTGACCCTCCCAGCCCAATGGCAGGCACATCAAAAGATTGAACTACAGTACTGTATATGATGTACTTTTTTTAGTTATGTACTGTACAATTCTTTTATTACTTTTTAATATCCTTTTCTCTTTGAATTTAATTTTTAATTAAAATATGCCTATATACATTTATACTCTACGTTCTTATTTTGTTTGTTCGTGTAGTAGTCAAATATGAATTCAATAAAAGGTGTTGATGAATTATTATAGGCCTACATTTTTATTATATTTCCAAAACAATTAATTAATCTTTTGATAATCTTATGATATTGTAGTTTGAATTGCGTACAGTACTAATAAGCAGTAGACCGGCCTGCTGTGGCTACGCTTAGGTGGAACGTATCTACCACGTATAACGAGGACTACCTGTACTTGTGTCGTAATGAAGAGATTGGAGGCGATAGGCTTTGTTCACGGCCCTATACCAATATGGAATCCACTCAATAGCTGCCATAAGTATAGACACTCCTGGAGAAGTAAGTCAGTAAAATTAAAATTTTTTTATACTTATTTTCGTTTTATATTTTACCTAATTTATATCAATTTGCTCAAAAATAAATTTTCTACAAACTATATTTGTAGATTTTGTGCACTTATTACCCACTTAACAAAGTTATTTTCCATAAAATATAAAAAAAATTGTAATTTCATGTCGCTAATTTTTCCATTTTATCCTGAATAACTCAAAAACTACTAAAGGTACAAGTCTAAAATTGATTTTTAGAACCTTGTCTAGGTCAAAATACATCAGATACAACTATATTCGCTACTTATTTGATATTTTGAGAACTTGGGTATGGCTTTCTTTCATTCTGTCTTAATATTTGCTTTCTAGGAATCATATATTTAATTCTAGAAGCAAAACGGACCCCTTGACATTTCTTGAGCACTGAAGGATATTATTCTATCACTTCAACAAACAAACAATTTAACAGCCTAAATTACAGATAAATTGAATACTACAAAATTATTCACTGTAGTTAGTATCATCAAGTTAATGATAGGCCTATTGGTAAAATACATTCAGGCATTAAACTTTATCACTTAAAAAATACAATACTAAGTTAACCTCAATTATGTTAATTGTATTGATTAGTAATTAGATATAATTCATGGTTTCTAACATCTTTTATACATTTTTTAATATAATTAAAATAAACAGGAGAATTAAAAACACCTTACACTTCAACTAAATCTGGTTCAGTAATATATGCATTTACAGAGGTTCTATAATTCAATATTTTATATAACTGATGGGAGCTCTGCAGTGATTACAATATGCTAAATAAAAACAAATTACTCCCCAATGAAATAGCTGCCACCAAAACTTGCAACATGCAACAAAATCAAATTTGCTGAAAAATAAACAACACCCCCTACAATGAATACGACTGTTTGGAACCAAACTTGTTTTGATATTAACAAAAAATATTAACTGAGCATTGAAGAAGGCAATACTTTTACTCCATTCACATGTTTAAGCCCCTTCTATATACTGTTGTGACTATTCAACAAGGTGTCACTTAAAGTAAGTACTTCACCATGGGTCTTGTCACACAGTGGCTTAAATTTACAGAACATTATCATAATTCATTAGGATATACTACTATATGGTACATGTTTCCATACTCAACAAAGATATCAATTAAAATAATCAAAATCCTCAAATATTCTTTGAATGAACTAATAAAAGAAATAAGTTCTAAAGATAATGTTTCTGCTCAATTTTTCTGCTGCATTTGGCACAGCAGCAACTTAATGGTAGATTAAAGCTATTGAAATTTAATTTCATTTTCGATTAACCATCAAATTTATTTAATTTACAGAATACAATTTGTTTGTTATTAAAAATGAAAATTTACACATTTGAATAATTAATAATGGAAAAAGGTTTACTGCTTCAGTCGGCTTTCCTAGATTTGTTGGTTCTCAGTCCATGGAGCCTAAATATCATTTGCTGAATTATGAATGTAAACAAAAGAGTATTAATATATTAAGTGATTATTATAAACAGTATAACACTGAACATCAACAGTGATGTTCACTTACACTGTTATTAGTGCCTAACTAATCACTTCTCTTAGAGATAATTAATTAATGAAAATGAGAGCAGCACTGAAAGTAGTATTGTTCATCGCTGGTAATCACGCTGTTTCTTTTCTACATAAGAGTACCGTACAGCATTTTTGACAAAGGTGTATTATCATTAGAAGAAGGAACCACACTCTTCCTTCCTCACAATTATCCTAGATTGTTCTGTTATAGCTGCAATACTACAGAGGAGTAAATCACTCTCCCTGCAAGAATTAAGTGGAGCAGTGCCATGACTTCAGCACATCCTAGCGCATTATAATCAGGAAAATAAAATATAATCTTCCCTCATTTGATCCTTTATTTATATTTCACTATTTTTAACTATTTTTTAACTCTCTGACTAACCTTAGGAAAACACGCCTGTGGTTAATTGGAGTAAAAACTTACAAGGGTAAAATTTTTAAATATATTCGAGGCCAATGACACATTCTTCGGTCAGAACAGAACTGGGTGCTCAGTCACATTGAATGTAGGCTGATGGATGTTGCCGGCTGCTACTATTCAATAATATCAATGTAATGGACTCCTTATAATTATACTATGTAAACAATTAAACAAAGGAATACCAACAAATTTCACAATAATAATATTAAAACAAGCAATGCTTATGCTACAAAGAAAAACAGATTTGTAATAGGACTGTCAACAATAAAACTGTCTGAGTCAAATATGATGAAAGTAATTTAAAGTTATAATTTAAAACTCTTATATAGAATAATGTAACTTTTAAAAGGTTTAAGTCGATTGTTTATATCATACTATCAATGTCATAAAAGGGAATACAGATTTAAACAATAATTAATCAGTATTTGTAATGTTATTGTTGGCCTGTAACAAAAAACAAAACAAAAACAAACAAAAAAAAACAAACAAAAAATCATTCATAAAATGTGTGTATAGTATATAAATTGTTTATGTAACCAAACTCCTCCCATGTTTCTTAACAAAGTTTTAAGTTTGAGCGACAACAATTTTTTCCCTATATTCATAGATGTACATAAAGGTTTTGTCTGTTTTCAACTGACGGGTACAGGAAACCATAAAAGAATGTTTTTTGTTATAACAATAAAATAGAGAGATTAAAATATAATTTAAAATTTTAACAGCTGTTGGGTCGTAAATTTTTATAATATTCATAAGGTTATATCTTTATAATGTTAGAAAGAGTAAGTTTGACAGCTTTCAGTCTAAGTTTTAATACATAATAGAATATAGCAAGGCTTCACAGAAGAAGTATTTAATCAGGAATAGAGCTAATATTTTGAGGGAATATAAATATATTTAAAAGAAGGTAAAAACCAAGGAATACTCATAAAGACACACAAGACAGAAAACCAATTGAGATAAAACATGTTATATTATATATTTGTTGGTATTGACCTACTGAACAAATTTGTTCAAATAGTTGAAGGACATGTCAAAATCAAATCAAATCATCCTTATTTTGTTCTGTACATACAAAAGTAGTGTCATCAAATCATTCATAATTTCCTCAAATCAATTTAAAACCATAGACAACAAAGTCTAGATTCAAGATTCTTTACAGAAAGGTCATAAGCTAAAATGTATGAAAATGTAGCATATCTACATATTTACATGATTGCCGAATTTTATGCAAGATCTTTTGTGTTATCAATAATAGACAAATAAAGAAAAATGTTGTAATAAAACACTATTGGAAGGAAAGACGGACAGGATGTTAAAATTTATGTTAAACTTTTTCCTTACTTAGCTAGAAGAGAAGAATTCGTCCAGGAAATAGTAATTTTTCTTCAAAAGATACTTTTTTAAAAGTCCTCTAAAATTACTTTTGTGAATTTGTTTTTTATATCGAATGGTAAATGGTTCAAGAATTTTGTGCCCATATGATACGATTTTTTGTGGAAAAAACTCAGATTGTGTTGGGTTATGTTATTATCATTTCTGTTTCTAGTGTTGTATGAATGATAATTTCCACGTACGTCAAATTCATGAAACTGGTTTCTTACACAACTAACACAATCTAGTATGTTTTGGTCATATACAGTTAAAGTTTATAATTTTGAAAAATATTCTTTTACTGACTCAAGAATCTTTAAATTAAGCAATATTCTTATTTCCTTCTTTTGAAATCTTAATATTTTGTCAATATTTGATGTACCTCCATAAATTGCTAAACCATAATATACATGGGAATGAACATGGCAGAGTAGATAGATATTAATACTTCTATGCTACACAAGAATGACACTCTTCTTAGAACATACAACGCTGAAGAAATTTTTTGTCCGACTTGTTGTACATCCCAACTAAGGTTACTATCAATTTCGAGACCTAAACATTTTGTTTGTTTGACTTCTAAAATCATGTTTTGTTCTATTGAAATGGTTATGCCTGGGGTTTCTCTACTTTGTGTTGTTGAAAAAGTCATGGTTTGTTTTTTCAGTATTTAAGAATAAATTGTTACTGAGAAAATAGCTGTGAAACTCTTGTAATTGTTCTTTACTAATTAATTCAAGATTTTGCTAATTTTTAGTGGAAATAATTAAGTTAGAGCCATGCATGATATATATATATATTCTTTCATATAGCCCTTTTGGTGCACGCTACGATAAGTTGTAAAAACGTGGCGTTAGAATGTGATTTCGAATGCAAGTTGCAGCTTGTAAATGACACTTCTACAACTAGCTGAGGATGTCAAACGATTGTAGCAACAAGTTGGACCCTGTAAACAGTTCGCTCCAATCTTGTACACACCCAATCCCTCCTCTCTGGTTCTAGATGTGTTGAAGAGCATGCAGTATATTGTGTAATTTGTGATAAGGTAGCGTGTTTTAGTTTACTTGTTATGGTGTTTTGTAAATTGTTTTTATTCTTTGTTCTAATAGTATTTTTTACTTTGGGCCTATACTTCATTCAGTTAAAACAAGTGTTTATAGAAATACATATTTTTTAATGCTTTTCAAATTGTTAAGGCTGATTCAAGAAACATTGCTTGAGAGTTTTTTACATACTTTAGAACTATATAAAATAAAGAAATTAAAGTGACTTCTTTACAAGACTTTTTGAAAGACAGACATCGTAAACAAATCACAACACCATCTCTTCCATCTTGACCTTAAGTTGAATTAAACAGGGAGCAGGGTTGCAGCTGAAGGAAAAGTTAAAAGTTTTAAATGCTCGTTCAAATCATTGACAATGTTGTAACAGACAAATTGCTGTAGCATTTAAAGGAGGCTTTAGACAAATTAGTTCCATAATTGATGATTGACATATTTTCCATTACATCAATTATCTATTGACCTCTCATTCCTATTTAAAAAGTATTGATAATGGAGTTGGTTATTAATTTAAAATAAGAATAAAGAGTTCAATTGTATTTTTGCAGTAAGTTAACAGAAAAACAAACGGGTGGTTTCTTTTCGACCAATATAATTGAATCAAACTTTTTCATAAAATCTTAGTCTCTTTAAGAAAGGAACTGTGCCACAATATATCTAAAGACTAACAAGATTTTATCTTTGACTGCATTTTAGCATACCAGATTATCAATATCATGCACAATATATTGAGGGGAAACAATAAAGTTTACATGTATTATCAATTAAACTTACCTGCAAAGAAGTTTGCAATTTCTTCTTTAGAACAACCAAATGGCAAACCTCGTAGACGAACACAACCATCATCCATTGCATGCTCAACGTTCATTCCACTTCGCTTCACTACCCATTCCATTTCGGACCTCTTTGTACGGAATACTGAAATTAATCAAAATTTATTTTCAGAACAACTAGATTCAAGTTGTTAAATTGTCTGTTAAAGTTGATAAAAAAAGTCAAATTTTTTATTTTTATTTTTATCTTTTTTACATGTTTTTTTTAGTTTATAAATACTTGGAAGACAATATTTTTAAATAATTTACAATCAAAAGGTGCAATAATAATCATAAAACAAAATAAAACTTATTTCAAAGGTTTATGACAAAAAATAAATTTAATATGATTTTTTTTGTAAACCCTTACATTTTTGCTCAAAATTGCTTGGCACTTTTCACCATTTCAATATGGTTTTTTTTCAAGGTCACGGCACTAAAAGGGTTAAATACTCGACTCGAAATTATGTCTAAAAACTCCACTCAAATTATAAAACTGCTACTCGCACACCCCTACATATTACCCCTAATAATTTATAAAAATTGTTTTGCTGAATAAAAATAGTCATAAAATCATCAATGCATACCATAAACAGAAAGTACCACATTATTTATTTACAATGTGCACTTACATTTTAATGTTATCAACTGTTGGTGCTCGATGGTGTTTCTTTAAACCTAGAACCTAGACCTTCAAGGCAGAAAATGGCTGGTCAGGCTAGAAAGATCAGTGTGGGTCCTGACCGTGGACATCTTAGTACAAAAAATGTTTGAACTGAGTAAATGAACTGATTATTTAGGTCTTCTCCATGGAAACGTGATCGCAAAATGTTCATTGTATTTTCTGCAATGAATATCAGACTGGTCAATGGAGCTGCAGTAAAGTGATAAGAAACTAAATTTCAGCAATATTGCAAAGATTTTTATGGGGGAAAATGTGATTATAAACTTGGTACTTTCAGCCAGTAAGTGATATTTTGCAAAATATGTTAACATTTGTGGCAAAAAGCCACAAAACAAGTTTACTAAAAAAGAGAATATCCCACCACTTTATTAGGATCAAAAAGATTTGCTACGGTACAATGAACTATTGTTAGCACTGACCTAAGAATGCAAGGTTATATTACTGAATAAATGTACATAAGGGTGCCTACCTTCTATGTATCTGTGTCCCATATGTTCTCTGTCTTTTTTACAAGCCAACTCTACATCTTCTTCTGATTCCATTTCAACATAAGCCTCACCACTTGGCCTTCCTTCTCTGGACATTGTCATTTGAACACCCAATTTCCCATCTTTGATATTACATCCACCTGTCATAAGAAGAAAAAGATAATCACTATCAAATTGTTCAAACACAATTTGAATCAATCACACACAAAAAAAGAATCAATCTCCCAAAGTGCAGATTTTATATCTTCATGAGTTTAGATCTTCTAAAATAAAATTGGCTTCATACAAAAGAATATTTTGTACAAATGTTCATACAAAATATTGTTATTCTTTTTCAGTTTAATTTACTATCATATTTAATTTTGTTTAGATAGCAAATCAATAAACAATTGATAAATATTATTTTAGATCTAAACATATCATGAAGTGATAATGTGTAAAATGTATAGGCTATACTTACAGTCTGTATACGGTAGGGTGGCGCACGGCCTCGCCAGCTACCTGTGTCTGTCCTTTCCTCCCCCCGGCGCTCGCGGCTGTTTCCATAATGAGTCACCAACTAGCCCCTCTAATAGAATTATTAACTTTTTTTACTTTCTCATAATATCTCAATTTTAATAGAATATTTGTAAAGTACTAACAAAACTAAGAAAAGTGATATAAAACACGATGTGCTTTGATTATAAATAACGAAATGGTTGAAAGTTATTTTTTAGCCGGAATACTGTATGATTTGTTAAATGTTTTATATTTCTCATAATTCCCTAATCTTGATACAATATTATTTTAAGAGTTCTTTGAAAAAAGGTAGAATAATTTAAAACTATGTTATCGCATACTATTTAATCAGCCAAAATATCATTAAATAGGCAACACTACATACTTTACAGTTTATTTGATTAATAAATCAACATTATTTTATATTACTCCCAGTAATCTTCTTCAAGCCAAAGTATTTAGTGTCCAGAAGTTGAGCATTTTCCATTTATCTTCCATGTTGTTTCCGTGTGACACTGAAATAAAACAAAATCGCGCTAAAACCAATATACAATATTTTAAGATTGCAGTTAATTTTTTACCATTCGTTATATTTTATTACTAGTTCTAATGACATTAAAATGTTTTTAAAGCATACATTGAAATGTTACAGTACCCGCTATTCATCAATCATCGCAACCTTATTGTCATGACTAATAAAGAAGTAGTAATATCTTATTATACTCTACTTATATTAAAAAAAAAACGTTTAAAGTCTCTGTAAATTTGAAGATAATTATTTTGTTTTACTGTATACTATTATCATATTTTTATACCCTTTTTGTAATCATATATATTACGTCCAATAAAATTTTCTAGGTAAATAGATTTTATTTTTTTATTTTACCTGATTACTCTAGAGGTGACACTCCCAGATCGTCATCGTCATCGCTGGTATCCCAGTCACTGTCATCCGATTCACCAGGGGCCAGATTAATGACTAGTTCTTGGACACTGACGTCATCAAGTCCTTCGTTTGTCCAGTCTGCCTCGACTTCTTTCTTGACGTGTTCAACGCATTTGTGCCAATCTTCTGAGGTGAAGGAGTTTACAGCTTCCATAAACAAATCATGAACATCGTTCAATTTAAATGTAGTATTCCCTTGCTGCTACATACCGCTTCAAAGTTGACCAAACCAGCTCAATTGGATTGTAATTACAGTGGTACGGTGGCAGTCTGATTACTTTAAACCCACGCTTACAGGCTTCTTTATCTATTACGTAAGATTTTCTTTGTTCCTTATGCAGCTTTACAAGACTGTATAGTTCTGGCTTCCGCATGTCTGGTGAATATGAAATGCCGCGAGTTTTCAGCCATTCCTCCATTTCACACTTTCGTGAGCCAGATGTTGGCGCTTTGTTGGCTACTTGAGAGTTGGTAAGGTGCGTTGTCCATTACTATTGTCGAACCAGCTGGAATAGACTTCAGGAGAACCTCAAAAAACCAACCCTCAAAGACTTCGGAATTCATTTCCTCGTGATATTCGACCGTTTTTTTTTGACTGGAATATCAGAGGGTGGCGACTTGATCCAGCCGTTAAAGCCTCCTGCATGGCAAATTATTAAACGTTTTCCTTTTCCTAAAGGGGCATTTACAGAACACTTTACACTGTCATTTGTCCATCCTGAGTCTTTCGAAGTGTTGGCGTTGATCCATGTTTCATCCAGAAAAATAACTTTTTTATAGTCAACTTCCCGAATTTTTCACAAATATCGGCACCTAGCAAGAGCAACTGAGGGTTTCTCCATGAGAACTTTTCTATTGTCTAACTTTTTCCATTTAAATCCGATAGTTTTCAAAATTTTTGCCAGTGTTCGTATACAACCATCAAACAAACCCGCTGTTCGTAAACTTACTTTTAACTTTCGGAGGGTAGGGACTTCTCGGCGTCTGTAGTAGCTAAAAACGTGGTTTCTAATTGCAGTTTTCTCAAAATCGTCTAGCTGTGTAACTATTGACTTGTATGGTTTTCTTCTTCTTGGGGTAGTAAGCTTAGGGATGGTAGGTCTAGGAGTATTTTGCCTGGATTTATTACTTACAGCTGATTCAGGTATTGGTGATTGATCCGTTTCTTCAAAACTTTGAGGGTTGACACTAGAGTTTCCTTCATTTTCCACTGCTTGTTTTAGTTGCGACTTGATCCGCACCAATGTTCTTCGTGAAATGTTACATGCGGCGACCACTCTTTCAGATACTTTTTTCACATCTAATAATGGACCTTTGTTGTCACGTTCCCGCTCAAAGTAATGTAACACCGATGCAATTATAGTTCTGGCTTGAGAGTTATAAGTAAACCCACGTTTTTCACTTGATGGCGGCATAATCGTGCACAAAAAATTAAAACATTCACTAAACAAAAAAATATCACTTGGAAAAAAATTAAACTATTTAAACAATTAAAAAAATAATAAATAAACCAACTATGTGTAATGTATTCGTTACAAGTTATCCCGGGGAAGTATCCACATCTAACTGAAAACTACCCTGGCACCCTGGACAACCATTACTGCTAAGAGTGGTGAATCACCAACCCCTTCGCGGAAAAATATTAGCGCACATATTAGACTACGGTTAGTCATCAACAAGTTCAATGTCCTAACCAGTCTTGTTGTCCCATGTCCCATATCTGCACACTGCACGACTATGGGAGAAGGCAAGAGTACCGTACCTTATTTCAAAGTACTCTTAAAATAATATCGTATCATGATAACGTTGTATGAGAAATGTAAAACATTTAACAAATCATACAGTATTCCGGCTAAAAAATAACTTTCGACCATTTTGTTATTTATAATCAAAGCACATCGTGTTTTTATATCACTTTTCTTAGTTTTGTTAGTACTTTACAAATATTCTATTAAAATTGAGATATTATGAGAAAGTAAAAAAAGTTAATAATTCTATTAGAGGAGCTAGTTGGTGACTCATTATGGAAACAGCCGCGAGCGCCGGGGGAGGAAAGGACAGACTCAGGTAGCTGGCGGGTCCGTGCGCTACCCTACCGTATACAGACTGTAAATACTACTTAGACTAAGCATCTTCATATTAATGAATGAAACTGCCTTGCATCAACAAACATAACTAATTTCAATGAACAATAAAACTGACTACATCATTCCCTATGGAACGAAACATTTATTGTAGTATTTAAATAATTGGTTACTCTGAAGCAGATTAAAGGCTTTTAATTAATTTGTAACTGAGAATAAGTTTAAATTTGAACATATTTTAAACATATAAAACTTATCCTTTGAAATGTTCATTATATATATTATGTTTCCAGGCCTAATGCATAGAGAAAAAGACATTCAATTTTTTATTATTAGTCTATTACTCGGGAGAACTTATTAACATTTTTACTCATATTTATGTATATATACAAGTTAAAAAATTGGATTTTTTTTAAATTTACCATATATTAAAATAGTTACATTATTTTTTAAGAAAAGGTTTTAAATTAAACGCTGATGTTTGAAAATGCCTACATTGTAGTTGAAAGACTCAAAAAAATAAATTATTTCATTTTTTGAGAATTTTTTTATTATTTAATACGGGTACTTAAACTCTCCAATAAAAAAATCAAGGAAGAAATGCTGAAATAGTTGATCAATTTATTTAGACATTATTATTGTATATTTACTTTGTTTTTGATAATCTAACTTTTTTGGGGTGGTGAGTTTGTACACATAGTCCAATATAGTGCCGAAAAATACCAGAGCAAAATTGCCCATTTTGTAGATCTTTTAAGGGGGTTCGGTACAGAAAAACTTTAAAAAAATGCATTTTTGGTTTTTAACTGTTTTTAACTCTCTGTTTCTTTCTGAACATTTTGGTATATAAAAAATGTATGTACGGTATTGGGAACATATTTAAAAAAATGTTTGAAACGTCCTTTGGCACCCACTAAAAACCATACTTTTCTAGCTACCTGCTAGAATAGATCATCGTATAGCATATAAGACTCATAAACTAATGTTTTTACATTTTGTTGCCTTGGTAACACTGTTTATATTTCTACTGTTCTCTGTGTTGTTGACAGCTGTCATTCTCAGTTGAGGTTATGCCTTTTATATTGTTTGTTTACTTACTTACAGTTTCTGTGAAAAGTGTTAGTTCATTGTGTTTTGAAGAACATTTGAGTGTAAACAGTGCTAATATTAGTTATTTTCAAAAATGCCTAGATCAAGTATTCCTAGAGTTTTTAAAAAACGCAAAAAACATTGGTAAACCTAAATCAGAAGGAACAAATAGTCCTATTGCAAGTGAACCTACTCATAGGCCTATGCTGACACCAGACCAAGATCAACCCCTTTTGCCTGGGTCCACTATTGACATCAAAAGCTCATCACATATAAAGCTCATACCAAATTTAGACAAATATGATTCCTTTTCAAGGTCTGATTGTACAAATCTTATTATAAGCAGTAATGTACTTAAAAAAAATACTATCTGAAGTTGCCGTGTGTCGGGACTGCGGTTCCGATCTTTCCCTCCGCGTAGGTAAACATGTAGGCCTAGCAGCAGAAATAATGTTTGAATGTGAGGGGTTGTGATAGAAGAAATAAGTATTTTACTTCATCTAAAGTAAGCCTAGTGAAAGAAGATGGGAAAAAATGTGAAGTCTATGATGTAAATGTAAGGTATGTGTACGGCATGCGTTGTATCGGGAAAGGACAAACTGGTGGCAAGATTCTGGCTGCAGTAATGAACTTACCTTCACCCCCTACACGGTTTATAAAATACAACAAAATTATTGGAAAATATGTAAAAGATGTATGTTCACAGTCAATGTCATCAGCTCTAGAAGAAGCTGTGAAAATAAATGAGGACTCCAGAGACATAAGTATTGCCCTGGATGGTACTTGGCAAAAGCGAGACCACACCTCGCTGAATGGCGTGGTCTCAGCTACAAGTTTCGACACAGGCAAGGTCGTAGATGTGTCCATCAAATCTAAATTTTGTAGATGTGAACAAAAAGATGAGGGCATTCATTTGCCTACTTGTATTGCCAATTATCAGGGAGTGAGTGGTGGAATGGAAATAGAAGGTGTGATGGAAATCTTTCAACGATCACTTGAAAAAAATGTTCGGTATGCTTACTACTTGGGGGATGGTGACTCCAAAGCATTCAAGAATGTAGAAGACAGGAAAATATATGGTGAAGACTTTGTAATTAAAAAGTTAGAATGTATCGGCCATATTCAAAAAAGAATGGGATCACGGTTGAGGGCATTGAAGCAGAAAAGCAAGGGAAAGAAGTTAGCAGATGAAAAGTCTATGTTCGGAAAGGTAGGCTAAGTGATGCAGCCATACAAAAAATTCAAAACTATTATGGGTGTAGCAATTAGGCGCAATACCTCTAACTTAGAGTCTATGAAAAAAGAAGTTTGGGCTGAATATTTTCACATTTGCTCGAGCAATGAAAACCCGCAGCACGGTCTCTGCCCTAAGGGTGAGACAAGTTGGTGTAAGTACCAAAGGGCAATGGCTGAAAACCTTACTTATGACCACACCAAGCATTTTCATTTGCCAGAAATTATAATGAAACAAATTAAGCCTACTTTTAGGGACCTAGCCAACCCTGACTTGTTGAGAAAATGTTTTGCACGGTAAAACGCAGAACCCGAACGAGTCGCTAAACAGCGTAATCTGGGGTCGTCTGCCAAAAATAAATTTTGTTGGCCTCAATACCCTTTGTTTAGGTGTATATGATGCTGTAGCATCCTTCAATGAAGGTAATATTGCCAAGTGTCAAGTGTTGAAGAGTTTGGGAATTGAACCAGGACTAAACTGTGCGTCGGTGATGAAAGATCTGGACATCGCTCGCATTCAAAAAGGTGATCGAGAAGCTGCTGAAATCCAGAAGAAAGCTAGACAAAGCAAGAGACTCTTGAAAAGGAAGCTGGAGGATGATATGGAGGAGGATGATTGTGTAGCAGGTCCCTCTTATGCTGCTGGCATGTATTAGAAGGTAAATAAAACTTTTAAAGCCGTTTTTCCGAAAACTATATTTTTTATTATAAAATGTACCTTTTCTCAGGAACTATTTGACATAGGCCAACCAAATTTTTGTCTCTTATTTATTACATGCATGTACACACTTTGACGAAGAGCTTTTTCCAATGACTTTCTTTGAATAATAAAAAAAAATATATTATGACCATAAAAAAGAATTTTTTTAAAGATTTTCTAAAAAGATTTTCATTTTTTTCTGTGTGTTTTTTTTTTACAATTCTCGTCGTTAAAAGTGTGTAGAAAGGGTGTAAAAACAAGCCTGAAAAATTTAACTCCAATATCTTAAGTAGATTTCTAGAAAAGGAACAACAAAGTTGTTAAATTTAACATGGGCGGGATAGGGAGTACCGAACCCCTTAAAATAAATTACTATCTTAGAGTCTACTTCAAATTTGGTTGAAATTTTTTGTCTTTTTAGCATAAAATGAACTACAATTAGCATGTATCAGTTTCTTAAATATAATAAAAAAAATATCAATACAAAAATTAAAATTAATTTTGTAAATTTTTAATTTTTGAATGAAAATAACTAAAAAATAAGAACGATTTATGCATGGCAAGTCATAATTATATTCAGTATATTATTTCCAGTAACTGTAAAAAGTTTCATCAGTTTTTACCAATAAATAAACAAACTAAAAACTACAACTATAACATAACATCTAAAAATATTAACCGATAAACCATCATACGGGCTAGTCGATAAGCTAAAACTATGGGCTGGGCTTGTTCCGATAGCGGACCAAGCTTACGTTAGTTTCATGGTCTAGGAGGAAATAAATGTAAATCATATTATACTTTTGTTGTTAAAACGCATAATTTATTTAAAAAACTACATTACATACTACAGGATCACATAGCTATACAAAGGTTGTAAAAGCTTCTTCAATAACAGGTAGGGGTAGGGGAGTAGCCCATAACTCACATCCGGCCCCCACACTTGTTTACAAAACAATGTCATTGTATTCTAGCCTAGTGGTGATTGTTGTTTATAACGTTATCATTATCATTTCACAATATAGTACATGTATGTTGTATTATTTAATTTAACATTATTATTTGAAAACAATCAAACACAAGAAATAATGCGTGTAATATTAATGTCTATACAATTTTCTTTTTGAATACTATAATTTATTTAAATAAAATTTAGTTTTTTTCTTATGGTGTTTCCGATAACCCGGGCTTCTGATAATCGGGGTTTTACTGTATTTACAAATTGTATTGCAAATACTGATGCAAAATACTTAGTTATTTACAAATACACTTAATACTTTGTATTTACAAAACTATATTTACGCATACAGTACAACCTCATTTATTTGGCCTCTTTAATCTGGATGTCTGCTTAATCCGGATCAATCCCTGACAGTAAAAAAAAATTAATTTGTTGAAAAAAACTAAATATCAACAAATGTACTGACGATTAAAGTGTAAACAGTACCTACAAATAGTGTTGAATCGTTCTTATGCCACTTCTAAAAGTACACTAGAGTGCTAAAATGAAACTATTTTAACATTTTACATTAAACTCCATATGTACTGTATATTACAAAACAGAATGAACAAAGTTAGCGAGTGGTTTTACTGATACGTTGTAGTTGCGTCACTCTAGGTTGGGGAAAGGC
>JAQJVL010008788.1:0-18400 GCA_035578905.1 Stictocephala bisonia
GTGTTAAATGTACTATATATGTTAACTGGCAATAACTTAAACTACTCGACCAAAGACGTGTTAAGTATACTATATTTGTTAACCATAAATTACTGAAACTACTCGACCAAAGACGTGTTAAGTAAATACTCTACCTGTTAAATAATCTTAAAAAGGAGTCGAGGTACTAAAAGAAGAAAAATAAATTTCATTGTTGTTTATACGTAATTAAGGATATTTGAAAATGAATTCTAATACATTTTTAAATGAAACAAAAGCCTTGACATACTACTATAAATATATTTTTAATTTCCTTGCTGTTATAAACTGAACCATTTCTAGATTAGTATAACTTAAATTCAGAAGTAACTTTGAATGTGAGTTTCCTGAACTTACGTTAGCTTTAATTTTCCAAATTCATTTGTAATAATTAAATACATTTTGTTATTACTATTTGTGTGGATATATGTAGTGGTGTATAGGTTTTTTGATCATTATATTAGATATAAATTTTATTACTGTCATTTAATGAAAATAATAGAATAATTAACGGGTTTTAACAAAATAAAATATGTAGAATTGTGTGTATAGAACTTAAGAATAGAGATCTTCTTTTTTAAATAACAAAAAAATAAAAAAACAAAAAAAAAACAGTAATTTCTTTCAAGCATATTTTATTAAGCCATTATTAAACCAGTTAAGCTGGCTTGTGAGGGGTTCCTTCACTAATGCCAAATTATATTCATCTGTATTTTTCATTTAATATTTGAAATAAAACTGTTATTTAAAACATATATATTTTTTAAATCCAAACTAGTCTCCAATAAAAGCACAAATGTATATTTTATAAACAATAAAACGTAAATACAGTTTTTATTTTGTTATTAATATAGATAATGTTAGTACCTCGTATAATATGATTAGTTATCCTTTTGAATTTGACCCTCTGCTTATTTCCTTGACATATAAATGTAACTAACCCGTTTTCTGAATACATTGATTTCAATATTACAATAATTGTATATCACAATGTTTTGATCAAATAAGTGGAATACAAATATTTTAGACTATATCAGAATAATAAAAAAATCTACAAAGTGAAGCATTTTATTCAGAGAATATTGCGTGGCTGAGACCGTCCAAAACTCGATCAATCAACGCCAGAAGCGGTCTTCCCCCTTTACACCATTTCTTCGCAATTCTAAATACAATATGATACAGAATTTACTATATTTCTTAATTTTTGGTAATTACGTTTTTACAACTTTTAGGCATTTATCCTCTAATTGTTGTGTTGTACGCCTCTTTTGCATAACGTACTAAGATAAGATACATTGATTTATAGCTAGTACCTATGAACATTTATATAAATGACAAAGGATATTTATTAGTTATATTACTGTAAAATAAATGAGAAGATTTAAGAGTGCTCTTCACATCTTTCTATAAAACTGTTTTCGTTAAAACACATACATTTTTAGTACTAAAAAATTCCACGATTGCTAAATCTGAAAACGTCAACCTGAAAATAGTTCACTTATGATGAGAGCAAATTATTATAATTTTGCTGGTTTCTCACTTCAAAAATAATATGTACTTTTTTTGTAATTTATTCATAAAAAGGAAAACACTTTTGTTCTGTTACGTGATTTTGGAGATATTAAATGGTTCCTATAAACATGTAATGATAGTTTCCTCGGTAATAATTGGTAATTATTCAAATGTCTGTGGAATGACATATCGTAACTTATCTTGGTACTCTAAGGGAAGTTCACTTTGTTAGTTTATTAAATAGTTCCTATAAACATGTAATGATAGTTTCCTCGGTATTAATTGGTAATTATTCAAATGTCTGTGGAATGACATATCGTAACTTATCTTGGTACTCTAAGGGAAGTTCGCTTGGTTAGTTTATTAAATGGTTCCTATAAACATGTAATGATAGTTTCCTCGGTATTAATTGGTAATTATTCAAATGTCTGTGGAATGACATATCGTAACTTATCTTGGTACTCTAAGGGAAGTTCACTTGGTTAGTTTATTAAATGGTTCCTATAAACATGTAATGATAGTTTCCTCGGTAATAATTGGTAATTATTCAAATGTCTGTGGAATGACATATCGTAACTTATCTTGGTACTCTAAGGGAAGTTCGCATGGTTAGATTATTAAATGGTTCCTATAAACATGTAATGATAGTTTCCTCGGTAATAATTGGTAATTATTCAAATGTCTGTGGAATGACATATCGTAACTTATCTTGGTACTCTAAGGGAAGTTCACTTGGTTAGTTTATTAAATGGTTCCTATAAACATGTAATGATAGTTTCCTCGGTAATAATTGGTAATTATTCAAATGTCTGTGGAATGACATATCGTAACTTATCTTCGTACTCTAAGGGAAGTTCGCTTGGTTAGTTTATTAAATGGTTCCTATAAACATGTAATGATAGTTTCCTCGGTAATAATTGGTAATTATTCAAATGTCTGTGGAATGACATATCGTAACTTATCTTGGTACTCTAAGGGAAGTTCACTTGGTTAGTTTATTAAATGGTTCCTATAAACATGTAATGATAGTTTCCTCGGTAATAATTAGTAGTTATTCTAATGTCTGTGGAATGACATATCGTAACTTATCTTGGTACTCTAAGGGAAGTTCGCTTGGTTAGTTTATTAAATGGTTCCTATAAACATGTAATGATAGTTTCCTCGGTAATAATTGGTAATTATTCGAATGTCTGTGGAATGACATATCGTAACTTATCTTGGTACTCTAAGGGAAGCTCACTTGGTTAGTTTATTAAATGGTTCCTATAAACATGTAATGATAGTTTCCTCGGTAATAACTGGTAATTATTCAAATGTCTGTGGAATGACATATCGTAACTTATCTTGGTACTTTAAGGGAAGTTCACTTGGTTAGTTTATTAAATGGTTCCTATAAACATGTAATGATAGTTTCTTCGGTAATAATTGGTAATTATTCGAATGTCTGTGGAATGACATATCGTAACTTATCTTGGTACTCTAAGGGAAGTTCGCTTGGTTAGTTTATTAAATGGTTCCTATAAACATGTAATGATAGTTTCCTCGGTAATAATTGGTAATTATTCAAATGTCTGTGGAATGACATATCATAACTTATCTTGGTACTCTAAGAGAAGTTCGCTTGGTTAGTTTATTAAATGGTTCCTATAAACATGTAATGATAGTTTCCTCGGTAATAATTGGTAATTATTCAAATGTCTGTGGAATGACATATCGTAACTTATCTTGGTACTCTAAGGGAAGTTCACTTGGTTAGTTTATTAAATGGTTCCTATAAACATGTAATGATAGTTTCCTCGGTAATAATTGGTAATTATTCAAATGTCTGTGGAATGACATATCGTAACTTATCTTCGTACTCTAAGGGAAGTTCGCTTGGTTAGTTTATTAAATGGTTCCTATAAACATGTAATGATAGTTTCCTCGGTAATAATTGGTAATTATTCAAATGTCTGTGGAATGACATATCGTAACTTATCTTGGTACTCTAAGGGAAGTTCTCTTGGTTAGTTTATTAAATGGTTCCTATAAACATGTAATGATAGTTTCCTCGGTAATAATTAGTAGTTATTCTAATGTCTGTGGAATGACATATCGTAACTTATCTTGGTACTCTAAGGGAAGTTCGCTTGGTTAGTTTATTAAATGGTTCCTATAAACATGTAATGATAGTTTCCTCGGTAATAATTGGTAATTATTCGAATGTCTGTGGAATGACATATCGTAACTTATCTTGGTACTCTAAGGGAAGCTCACTTGGTTAGTTTATTAAATGGTTCCTATAAACATGTAATGATAGTTTCCTCGGTAATAACTGGTAATTATTCAAATGTCTGTGGAATGACATATCGTAACTTATCTTGGTACTTTAAGGGAAGTTCACTTGGTTAGTTTATTAAATGGTTCCTATAAACATGTAATGATAGTTTCTTCGGTAATAATTGGTAATTATTCGAATGTCTGTGGAATGACATATCGTAACTTATCTTGGTACTCTAAGGGAAGTTCGCTTGGTTAGTTTATTAAATGGTTCCTATAAACATGTAATGATAGTTTCCTCGGTAATAATTGGTAATTATTCAAATGTCTGTGGAATGACATATCATAACTTATCTTGGTACTCTAAGAGAAGTTCGCTTGGTTAGTTTATTAAATGGTTCCTATAAACATGTAATGATAGTTTCCTCGGTAATAATTGGTAATTATTCAAATGTCTGTGGAATGACATATCGTAACTTATCTTGGTACTCTAAGGGAAGTTCGCTTGGTTGGTTTATTAAATGGTTCCTATAAACATGTAATGATAGTTTCCTCGATAATAATTGGTAATTATTCAAATGTCTGTGGAATGACATATCGTAACTTATCTTGGTACTCTAAGGGAAGTTCGCTTGGTTAGTTTATTATATGGTTCCTATAAACATGTAATGATAGTTTCCTCAGTAATAATTGGTAATTATTCAAATGTCTGTGGAATGACATATCGTAACTTATCTTGGTACTCTAAGGGAAGGTTCGCTTGGTTAGTTTATTAAATGGTTCCTATAAACATGTAATGATAGTTTCCTCGGTAATAATTGGTAATTATTCAAATGTCTGTGGAATGACATATCGTAACTTATCTTGGTACTCTAAGGGAAGCTCACTTGGTTAGTTTATTAAATGGTTCCTATAAACATGTAATGATAGTTTCCGCGGTAATAATTGGTAATTATTCGAATGTCTGTTGAATGACATATCGTAACTTATCTTGGTACTCTAAGGGAAGTTCACTTGGTTAGTTTATTAAATGGTTCCTATAAACATGTAATGATAGTTTCCTCGGTAATAATTGGTAATTATTCAAATGTCTGTGGAATGACATATCGTAACTTATCTTGGTACTCTAAGGGAAGTTCGCATGGTTAGATTATTAAATGGTTCCTATAAACATGTAATGATAGTTTCCTCGGTAATAATTGGTAATTATTCAAATGTCTGTGGAATGACATATCGTAACTTATCTTGGTACTCTAAGGGAAGTTCACTTGGTTAGTTTATTAAATGGTTCCTATAAACATGTAATGATAGTTTCCTCGGTAATAATTGGTAATAATTCAAATGTCTGTGGAATGACATATCGTAACTTATCTTCGTACTCTAAGGGAAGTTCGCTTGGTTAGTTTATTAAATGGTTCCTATAAACATGTAATGATAGTTTCCTCGGTAATAATTGGTAATTATTCAAATGTCTGTGGAATGACATATCGTAACTTATCTTGGTACTCTAAGGGAAGTTCACTTGGTTAGTTTATTAAATGGTTCCTATAAACATGTAATGATAGTTTCCTCGGTAATAATTAGTAGTTATTCTAATGTCTGTGGAATGACATATCGTAACTTATCTTGGTACTCTAAGGGAAGTTCGCTTGGTTAGTTTATTAAATGGTTCCTATAAACATGTAATGATAGTTTCCTCGGTAATAATTGGTAATTATTCGAATGTCTGTGGAATGACATATCGTAACTTATCTTGGTACTCTAAGGGAAGCTCACTTGGTTAGTTTATTAAATGGTTCCTATAAACATGTAATGATAGTTTCCTCGGTAATAACTGGTAATTATTCAAATGTCTGTGGAATGACATATCGTAACTTATCTTGGTACTTTAAGGGAAGTTCACTTGGTTAGTTTATTAAATGGTTCCTATAAACATGTAATGATAGTTTCTTCGGTAATAATTGGTAATTATTCGAATGTCTGTGGAATGACATATCGTAACTTATCTTGGTACTCTAAGGGAAGTTCGCTTGGTTAGTTTATTAAATGGTTCCTATAAACATGTAATGATAGTTTCCTCGGTAATAATTGGTAATTATTCAAATGTCTGTGGAATGACATATCATAACTTATCTTGGTACTCTAAGAGAAGTTCGCTTGGTTAGTTTATTAAATGGTTCCTATAAACATGTAATGATAGTTTCCTCGGTAATAATTGGTAATTATTCAAATGTCTGTGGAATGACATATCGTAACTTATCTTCGTACTCTAAGGGAAGTTCGCTTGGTTAGTTTATTAAATGGTTCCTATAAACATGTAATGATAGTTTCCTCGGTAATAATTGGTAATTATTCAAATGTCTGTGGAATGACATATCGTAACTTATCTTGGTACTCTAAGGGAAGTTCACTTGGTTAGTTTATTAAATGGTTCCTATAAACATGTAATGATAGTTTCCTCGGTAATAATTAGTAGTTATTCTAATGTCTGTGGAATGACATATCGTAACTTATCTTGGTACTCTAAGGGAAGTTCGCTTGGTTAGTTTATTAAATGGTTCCTATAAACATGTAATGATAGTTTCCTCGGTAATAATTGGTAATTATTCGAATGTCTGTGGAATGACATATCGTAACTTATCTTGGTACTCTAAGGGAAGCTCACTTGGTTAGTTTATTAAATGGTTCCTATAAACATGTAATGATAGTTTCCTCGGTAATAACTGGTAATTATTCAAATGTCTGTGGAATGACATATCGTAACTTATCTTGGTACTTTAAGGGAAGTTCACTTGGTTAGTTTATTAAATGGTTCCTATAAACATGTAATGATAGTTTCTTCGGTAATAATTGGTAAATATTCGAATGTCTGTGGAATGACATATCGTAACTTATCTTGGTACTCTAAGGGAAGTTCGCTTAGTTAGTTTATTAAATGGTTCCTATAAACATGTAATGATAGTTTCCTCGGTAATAATTGGTAATTATTCAAATGTCTGTGGAATGACATATCATAACTTATCTTGGTACTCTAAGAGAAGTTCGCTTGGTTAGTTTATTAAATGGTTCCTATAAACATGTAATGATAGTTTCCTCGGTAATAATTGGTAATTATTCAAATGTCTGTGGAATGACATATCGTAACTTATCTTGGTACTCTAAGGGAAGTTCGCTTGGTTGGTTTATTAAATGGTTCCTATAAACATGTAATGATAGTTTCCTCGATAATAATTGGTAATTATTCAAATGTCTGTGGAATGACATATCGTAACTTATCTTGGTACTCTAAGGGAAGTTCGCTTGGTTAGTTTATTATATGGTTCCTATAAACATGTAATGATAGTTTCCTCAGTAATAATTGGTAATTATTCAAATGTCTGTGGAATGACATATCGTAACTTATCTTGGTACTCTAAGGGAAGGTTCGCTTGGTTAGTTTATTAAATGGTTCCTATAAACATGTAATGATAGTTTCCTCGGTAATAATTGGTAATTATTCAAATGTCTGTGGAATGACATATCGTAACTTATCTTGGTACTCTAAGGGAAGCTCACTTGGTTAGTTTATTAAATGGTTCCTATAAACATGTAATGATAGTTTCCGCGGTAATAATTGGTAATTATTCGAATGTCTGTTGAATGACATATCGTAACTTATCTTGGTACTCTAAGGGAAGTTCGCTTGGTTAGTTTATTAAATGGTTCCTATAAACATGTAATGATAGTTTCCTCGGTAATAATTGGTAATTATTCAAATGTCTGTGGAATTACATATCGTAACTTATCTTGGTACTCTAAGGGAAGCTCACTTGGTTAGTTTATTAAATCTGTGTACCCAATGATAATAATTCAGAACTTGCTATATAAATTCTTATCCAAGCTTAATTTTTTTAGATATTCTTAATCCCAAGGTCATATCATCATTTGATTTCCTGAAATGTATTTGTAAATTATGAGTACCTTAATGAAAAATAAACACGACGAATATGTAAAGGATGCCAAATAATTCAGAGCATTTACTCTATTCATCAACCTAATATATTGGTTAAATTAATTAAATCATTTAACTCACAAATGGATATGCCAGGATCTTCAGATAGATCTTAGTTTGTCAATTACTTTATCCAAGCAAAAGTTACAAAAATAATATTCCCCCCAATAGTATAAGATAATATCACCGATGTTTTTTTATGTTTTTTAACAAGCTAGCAAATTATTATTATTGAATTAAATTGTACAGATAGCTTACAGCTTACGAACTTGTCAAATGTAGATAGGTGTTTATCAAATGGAAAAGTAGGTAACGTTAAACGACAAAGACATGAAATGCAACTCTCCCTTACATTATCAATGCCTTGTTAACAAGTTAATAGTATCATTGTAACATGGGAGGACGTTGTTAGATATGCTCACAACGCCGTGTGAAATGTATACACTCTGAGGGGCTTGTGCTCTTGGTAGATGTAATATGTACTTTGTGTAACAGAGACACCCCCTAACTATATCTGTGACACAAATTTAACTAATTAAATAATTTTATAGAAGACCAAACTTAATTTGGTCTTACTATGATTTAGGTTCATGTGTAACTGTATCCAAAGCTATTGTAGCTACTATTTCAAGGAGCAAGCAAATAGTTAGCAAATATAATACAAAATTAAAGTTACGTTTTTCATAGTTTATGAAATTTTTTGCTCAGTTACAAGTTACATTTCTGATTTAATGGATGAAATAAATAAGGAATTATGGTGATACATTTGGTAATTAACCTTCCATACAATGGGTTTAATGAAAGTAAATTGAATCCAATACACAAATTATAAATTAATGTAGAAGCCAAGAGTGATGATACTTATATTTGTGGTCATGCATTTTGTATACGGAGTGATTTTTAGGTTGCTAAGAAATCAAATGTATTAGTGTGTGTTTAAAAAAATTATCAGAACATGTATGTCTATACAACGTAAAAATAGAAAAGTACAACATCTCTCTCTCTCTCTCTCTCTCTCTCTCTCTCTCTCTCTCTCTCTCTCTCTCTCTCTCTCTCTCTCTCTCTCTCTCTCTCTCACTCTCTCTCTCTCTCTCTCTCTCTCTCTCTCTCTCTCTCTCTCTCTCTCTCTCTCTCTCTCTCTCTGCGCGCGCGCGTGTGCGTGCGTGTGCATGCGCGCATGTGTGTGTGTGTGTGTGTGTGTGTGTGTGTGTGTGTGTGTGTGTGTGTGTGTGCGCGCGCGCGCGCGCGCGCTAAAAGACTATATTACATCATCGTAGACTATTTGCACGCAAACATGCGAGAACCCTAAGACCATTATACTTAACCAACTTTTTTTGGACAGTGTCATAAAAATCTTCGACAATTATTTGGGAGGGTTGACTTTACTTATAAGTTCTCAAAGAACATTCTTCTAACGTTATTGTTATAGTTTAGGAAGTTTACGATATAAACTATTCTTTCCTACATAATAGCCTTAACTATCATCCCATCACTTTCACCATGTAACATACTAACATTATTTTGTAGGTGCTACATTATATCGCTACATAAACATACAATCAAGGTCCCGAAGGTGAGCTAGTGCCCAGAGGGATACATTGCGAGACAGCTGTTTTTACCTTGTGCACATTTTATGAAGTAAGGGATGAAAGTGGTTTTTAGCTGTTACTTTAGCAGAGTGGGCTGAGATTACATTTACCATATAAAGTGTATATCTTATCTTCTTGTTTACTCCTACAAGATGGGGGAGTTTTTACTCCAAAAAGATTATTTTTGTTACAGTTAAAAGTAGAAACATGAGAAAGTTGTTACTTTAAAGTGTTGTTTTCATGTCTTTGAAACTTGTTGTGTTAACGTATATTACTGATTTGAAGAAATATGACATCTACGGTAAGCCCATATTTAGGTTTTATGGCTTAACAGTTTGAATAATAGTAATATATTCATAAACAACACGTTTTTACGAAAGTCAGTAATTATTTTCTTATAATACATGGCCAGTTGGTAAAAGACTTCTTATGTGTGTTTCTTTTATGGTATTAATAAGTTTTGTATTGATATTGTTACCTTTTTCTTAACATATTACTATGAGATTCATGTGATACTCAAAAATAGGCACCCATCTAGATGAGAGGCTATTTATAGTGATATTGTAACAGTCAAGTAGATTCCTAATTTTGTTCTCTCTTAACTTGTGTCATTCTGTTTTTAAACTTTATAGTTTTTATTGATTCGTTGTGCTTGTGCTAACGTGCACTGTGATTAATAGTGTTTAAATAAATATACAATCATAAGCTGGTACAAAATCAATCATCCAAGGACCTTCAGGATGATGTATTAGTCAGTATTTATTTTAGTTGTACAGACGCCATTCATTCACAAGTGCTGTAGCAAGGACTTGTCAATTAATTTTGTATTATATTAGAAAGATGCATTAATATTTGACACGTAATTGACTTATAGTTTCCGAGTTGAACAAGAAGCTATGTTGACCGACTAAATAACTTTCATTGATTTAAAACGACAGTTAAATTACACATAATACTATTAAGAATATAATTTAAATGTTGCACCAGATAGTTCCACTTGAAAACTAATTAAGTAAACATACACCAAAATAGAGTTAAAAGGCTCATGATATTTGTGATGAATTTACCACAATTTAAACAATAAAATGAGCCTAGTTCACCTTATTTCAACTGTTGCTTCAAATGTTATGTATATTACATTCAGGAAATTAAGACAACTCAGTTGAGGTCTTCAATTATTCCATGCACTTGGTTCTTCCAATCATTATCTATTATCATGTCATTACCATTGGACACTTGATATTAAATACATTTTCTTTATTTTATGTTAGCAACTCAACTGTGGCTATATTATATTTCCTTTAAGTTTGACTTATCCCAATTATAAACTGTATAATGTTAAAAATACTAATCAAATCAAATAAACTCAAACAAATAAAACTGTATTTATTACATGTGAATAATACAAACAAAAGACTATTATATTTGATAGAACACTATAAGATTACAACAAATTTGAGACGGAATCTTGTTTTAAGAAACATTTGTTCTTTATATTTACTTAGGTTGAGCCAAAATTAATCACAAATTAATAATACTTTAAACTGCTTTAAATGCTAAATATATATTAAAATGTTAAATTTAATAATAAAGTAATTATAATAACTTATACAATTTATAGTATAATTGTATTATTTTATCAATAAGTCTCGACATCTTCCTTTACGGGAAATGTATAAAACATTTGAAGTCCAGATTTACGGTAGTCATGCCAACAAGGTATATATCGTAAGTCGAATTCCTCAACTATAGTTTTTACCCCATACACACCATGTTCTATTAAGTCAGTCATGGTTCTATAGATCCCTTGCTGCGTGTCACTATAATCTGAAAATTAATGCCATAAACATAATTAAATAAGTACTTAGACACTTTAAAATATAATACAGGTATAATAATGTACATTTTCTCCTGTCTTATTAAATTACGTGTTGACAAAAATATAACTAATAACTATATCTTAGACTGAGTAACTTAGTTAATGATACAACTGTAACATGTTAGTTAATATAGCGTAAAATATACTCCAAGACTTTATTCTTATCAAGATGTTACAGCTGTATTGTAAGCCTAAAATATTTCTGAATACATCGTTATATTTTGTATTTGATAAATATTAAGGAATTTTGCATATTAAGGAAATATTAAGGAACTGAATAGAATAATCAAGTAGGCTGAGGAAAACATGATACTAAATGTATAATATAATATGGACGATAAAAATTGTACAAAATTGTCAGGATAGGTTTACACCTAAGATTGTTTTTCTATTTAAAAAGATTCTGTGTTTTTTTTTTTTTTTTTTTTGTAACAGCAATAAAAACGCACCATCCTTTTTTATCCATAAATGGTCTTCCTGACATGATACGACCAAGGTTCAAACTCTACTAAGCCAAAAAGTGTTTTTATTTTTCTGTTTTTGATCCCCAAGTCGATTAATCTGTACATAGCCCTGTCCATACTATGTCGTTTCTCTCTGTACACTGAAACAATTAAGTGTGAGTGAGTTTTGACCACTATAATTTCCAAATGAAGTTAAAGAATAAAATGTTATTACTTAAAATTTGACAAGTCAATCGTGAACTTTATAACATAATTGAACATGTAGGATATTGAACGTTGAACAAATTGAACGACCTACAGTTCTATTTAAGCGTGGTGTTTGAATAAAATGTTAACGTAATCATTGTACAGTACAATGTTTAGGACAATTAGAGTTCAATTATACATTATACTGAAGAAGTAAATGATGGTTTTAGTTGCATATGTACATTGAAAATAACTAAAATGTCACCAATTGTAGTACAAGAAGAGTCAAAAAAGTCAAGTATATAAACATATTTTGATTTCGAAATCATTAGTAACAACTTTCATTAGCTGTGAATATTATGCAAAGAAATGTTATTAACAAAATTATATTTTTATGCTATAATAAATATGGTATTTAAATGTGGTTTTATAATATCTTACAATATGACTATTTCTTCTTACAGATGTACCACGTGTGATAGGTTTCAAAATTGCACTTCAATGACTCTTCCACTCTATTTTTTGTGCGTTTATCAGCTTTCATTCAAGGTGAAAAATATACTTAAAGAAAGAAAAGTATTTAGTTAATTAGTTATTACTCAAGTTTGACAAAAGTATTTGACATAGATAAAATTAAAAATGAGGAAAAATAATCACTTTGAAAAAGTTACGTGCAACAGTTTTAAGACAGGCCCTGTTAAAATCCTCAATTTATTTAGATTGTTCTTGATTTGTCCTTAGCATACTGTACACTTTTAAGTAAGCTTCCAAAATTGAAAACAAACAAAGAAAATGGATTATAATACGTATTTGGATTTATGTGTTTAAAGAATATCAGCTTTGTATCAACATATTATTATGGTTTCATATTTAAGGTATAATATATTACCTGAAATGATGAAATGTGGAAATGTTGTAATGTTGTAGACCTAAGTTGAAATCGATTTTACGTAATATTGCTATGTTTAGCTTTGTTAAGATAGGAATGACTCTTTTGGGGAAATATAGTTTTTTGGCATTTTTATGAGATGTAGATTGACTTTTTACAATTCCAAAAACTTTATCTTTAAGTAATTTGTTTTATAATATTTTAACATATACATTGTTATAGTTTTGATATTTTTGTTGTAATCGAAACCATTTCTTAATATCGTATTAAAACATAGGTCATCAATATAATAACATGTATATGAAATATTATAATACAAGATCTATCTTAGATACATAAACCATTTTGATAAATATTCATAAATATGGCTTTGTTTCGGTAGTAATGTGTTTGAAACCAAGGTGTTTGTCATATATTCGTTCTATTTATTGTTATCAAAGTATATTTTGAAATTGTTTTGTTTATCTGGATAGTATCGGAATTAATTTTCAAAAATAGTATATTTGACCTGCATTTATGATTGTTTGCAAACGCAAGTATATAATGTTTCTGAAATAACGTTTGTGTAAAATGTAAATAAATTGGTCCTAGAACGGCATCCTGTACAATAACAAATATTAAACATCAATTTAAGAACCACAAACTATTACTAACTGTTAACTTTAGATTGAGCGTGATATTGGTTTTATCTGTTCCTTTTTAACAACCAACTCTATCTCTCATGTCTTCTTAGTGATTTCACAAGTATATTGCTATTCAAGTAGTAAATCACCTTGTGAAAATCTAAATACACTCACTCAGTTTTTTACACTGTCGTACAGTAATTGCACTTGTAACTAGTTAATTACACAAGAACAAATCGTATCAATCACATTTATACAATTAAGAAACTTGTAATGTTTTTTTATATACAAAACTGTGACATTTTATTTATGAATTAATTTAAAATGTTAAAAGTTTATCTTAACATAGTAGCCCAAATTTAATCATACATCTACAAAGACAGGCTAATACACTTTTAATTCGTAAGAGGTACCACTTTCCTAGTATGTTGATCCGAATAGTAACAGTTTGTGTTTTCATGGAAATAAACCTTATGATATAATAAATATTGGTGTATGCTAAGGGTTCACCAATGTTAAGTAAGAAAACTTTGATTTTAAATTTATAAAATACTGTTTAGAAATTAATTTTAAAGAAGTTTTATGAAACTGAATAATATTTCACCCCAAGTCCAATAATTGCTATCCTAATAGAAATAATATTATGAAAATATACAGGTGGGAGACAAAAGATTACACAAAGGAAAAAATACCATTATTATATTAAAAAATAACAGTATATCTTATTGGAAATAAGACGAATCCAGAAAACGTTATCTTTTAGCATAAGAACAATCAATTTTATAAAGAAAAAGAAAAAGATTTGTGATCACATCACGTGATATATACCACGCTTACAATGGTCTTTATAGCTTCAAACGGTAACTTCTCTTCTTGTTCTTACGTGAGTTACTGATAGTGGCGCTAAATATATTAGTAGTCACATTTGTAGATGGGTTTATGTATAATTTATAAATTTCATGAATATATTTTACTTTTCTCTTGCTTCCTTCTTTCCTCCATTAGTGGCCCTTGAGCTCTTAAATTGATACAATTAAACTGTATTAAAATGTTAGATGGGTTTATAATTTTTTAATCATAATATACAAAGGGATTACATTACTAATTATGTACGAATTAGTGTAGAATTACATAAGTTTTAGTTACAGCCAAACTATATCCAATAAACATAAAACAAAAGTTTAGCACGTTATTAAGGTAAATTTTTTAGCTCATTAGTAATAAAGGTTACAATGGGATGTTACCAAGATTATCTATAAAAAATGGTTTTTATTAAAGTTTTATATTTTTCACAAAAATGACTATGCACGGTAAAAATAATGTTAGAACATATTTAAAAAAATTGTTATCATTACGATTTACGTTATTTGAATAAATTCCAAGACATAATAATGACGATACAAAAGTAAGCAGGTAAAGAGACAACTTGTCTAAGCTCATTTAAAGTAACAATAATAAAAGTGTTTAGATTTTAAAACTTTCATGCATTATTATGAAGGATATTTTAAGCTCTGTTGAAGGCAATCAGGAAAAGTAACTTTGTAATTTCTTCCTTTAGTGACTCTCAAACTAAGAAACAGTATTTTAGAAACTGATTATTAATTGAATCACCAATAAAATTTTGTATATAGTTTTAATGATAATATATATTGTAATATACGATGCTCCTACTGAAAGAAGAAAATAATAGAATAGTTAATACTATAGAGTGGTTTTGTAGTAAGAGATCTCTTCATATCAATCTTTAGACATGCAAGATATCATTGTTATCTTAGCACATTTTAATGTTATTAGTTATTATATTATTTTACGTAGATTTTACTAAATTTATCAAGCATATAAGTAAGGCCTCTAGAGATGAAACCTTTTTAGTTTCCAAAGTGACGTGTTACGAAATTTACTTCTAGGTTTGAATGATGCTAATTGTTAAAATAAATATTATTTGACTTTACACCACTAACCTCTATTTTTACTCAAAAAGTAGGGACATAGTGCAATAGTATATATATCTGTACTTTGAGTTATTTAAACTATTCCAAACATTCACTCTGATAACCATACTCAATTACAGTACAAATCTTATTTTGGCCTTACAATTTTGTTTGTCAATTTATAAGCTGGGTATTATAGCCTTCGTTACTTATCCAAGGTCCTATTTCCATGAAGTGAAAATCCCAGTCCACAATCTTGGTCATTATAGCTTTATCTATAAGTTCATATGTAGCCCGAACCATCCACCGCCACTTGGGTTCGCTCTCTGTAACACGGAAATATCTCAGGATTTACTGTAGTAGCTCGCAGATTTAGCCCTCCAGTGGACTCATGAACTTCATTACGCCAGTAGACTCATGGGGTCTTTTAGACCGCATTTTTTTGTTTAGGGTTTTAATAATGGAAATACTTCTATTTTATCCAAAAAACACCTTTTATTATTTCAATAACATTGTATATATGATTTATACATCTTAATATTACAATTATATAATAAAATAACTGCATTAATTAATTTATTTAATTTTTGAAGTTTTGAATGTTTGATATTTTTATAATAATTGTATATTGTTATTTAATAAAAAGTTAATAAAATTCCATTTGAATAAGACTTAAATATTGTACAATGCGTATATATACTGTAAAATATACACGCCTTGTTCAGTCGGATGAATTGCTTTCATCTTCTTCGCCAAGATTCTTGGGGTAAAAAAGACCGCACGGTAAAACAAACACACACGCCGAAGCTCGTAAGGTGACTATCTGGTCCCCCTACCCCTCCAGACCTTACGGATGTTGTCCTCGACAAGTAGCAGGAGGGGGGTGTAGTTGTGACTCACGGTCAGCCCTCTGCCAAACAAAATGGCTGCTTGCGGTCTTTTCGCCGGCATGAGTCCACTGGCGGGTTAGTTTAGTGAGTGAACCAACAGAAATTTTGTATAAATAATGTTATGATTTACGTAGTTTTCCTCATTCAAAGAATTAATTAACAAGTTTTATAAATGATTTGACAGATTTTCACGTTAAGTTCTTTTTCTAGAATATTTTGTTTAAATAAAGACAAGTTTTTGAGTTTTAAAAGAGAAGAGTGAATATTTGAACTATAAATATATCTTTAAATACTGGTTTTATTAAGTAAAACAACGACCACACTCAAAATAATTAACAAAAAACTGAGTAAACAAAATGGAGGTCAAACTACAAATAAACAAATCCATTAATTTTATATTACACGAAAAAACTTCATATTAGAATAATTCTGGTGCATTTACTCTCTTTTCTTTTATCTTTAGTTGAAAGATCTATAGTAAAACTAAGCATATTTACCTAATTAAAATTTAAAACATAAAACATATGCATTGAATAACAATCATATAAATCTTTCATTAATTCCTTACAAAATCCCTGAAATACAATACTTCAATACTTGAGATAGTGCCCTTCCAAGAATACATAACCTAATACGTTTTTTTAAATAGGTACGTCACTTTGAAAACCTGACATCACATTGTCATCCCCCATAGAAAAAATATGTTAAATTTTCTTGATGCTATGTACAGGAATATTTTTGTTTTTATTCTAAAACTACATAGCTTACTACAACTCATAAAATAACTACCCAGTTCAAATTTTACATTCGTGGTGAGTTCACCTGGAGAGTGTAAGGAGGTGTACCTAGTATACCGTGTTGGAGTTCGGAAATCAAAGGCTTTTTAGATAGGTTGAATTAGTTTTCTATTTAATAACCCACTCTATGTATTGTATAAAAGTTTCCTATCTTGTTTTATTTTGTATTTAATGTTCAGGTTTATATTTTAGTAACATATTTTTATATTTGATAGTTTTTTTAAGAACACGTTACTTTTTTAACAGTCATCCGTAGCCTATAAGCAGGTTGTTTTTAAGGTTTTATTAAAATATTATGGGTTAACGAACAGAAAAAAATTAGAAAATAAATAAAACCCATGAAAATGTAGACTAAGGTCAGGAGTTATAATATCTGTCGAAACGTTATGAATTTTCCTTAATACACTTGAATAATTTTACATATTTAATAATGTTCTACAATTAATATATTGTATATGATAATGTTAAAGATAACTATTACTGTTACTATTTTACAGTTTATAACTATAAAAGAATAATTCTTGTTATATTCTCTAAAAGTAAAAATACTATACAGTTTTTTAAGTGCATGATTAAATTTTCAAAATCGTTTATCAGATTTCTTCAATGTAAAAAAATCTTGTCCTCTTTTAGGCCTACTATTATAATAAGCAAACCATGTAAATCCAATATTTTATTGCAACGTGTATTTTAAACTTACACGTTTATTGGCGATTGAGAAGAAAACAAAATTTTCTCCAACAAATTTACAAGATTTTAAAAATAACTATCAATAAAAATAACACGAACAAAAATCTCCTAATAAGTAAATTTGAAATATACCAAACGATCTTCATACGACACATATACTAGTAATTTTTGCCATATTATTGTGAGACTCGAAAATATACTAAATATATAGTTTTAAACGGTCTTTATTTTATGAAAACTAGTTACCATGCTGTATCTTTCATTAACTCTTCAAATGTTTACATTAGCTTGTGGAAAGATATCCTTATGACTTTATATCAATTAACTGTATAAAGGAATCATTTCATCCAATTCTATTTTGTTACAGAAAATAATGTCGCGGGCTGCAACAATAGACGACCGGTTTAGCAAGGAGAGGGACAAAGGTGCTCCGCCCTCTGCCTTTGTGAGAGGGTGCCTCGAATATGATTGGTTCCCTCCTTACCCCGCCGCGCCTACCCTCCTGCCCCGTGAAGAATGTTCTCCATGTTTCTGGAAAGTCGCCTCCCCGCCATCGCTGGGCCTTTCTTCTAGTCACCGGAACCTTCGAGAAGGTGGGGTATCCCTATATAAGGGACTCGCCTGATCAGTGAGTCTAGTCTGGTTTTGGAGCAGTGAATTGAAAGTGTGACAGTAACCGTGA
>JAQJVL010008789.1:0-18401 GCA_035578905.1 Stictocephala bisonia
GGGGAAAAAAAAATTTTCAAAACAAAACATTTCCCAGTTTTTTTTTTAACCCCTCAAAAATTTTTATAGCATAAACAGGAAAAACCAAAAAAAAAAAAGCTTTATCAAAGCAGCAGGACATAAACAAAAACGGTATATTTCTAAAATGGGGTGGGAATTAAAAAAACACTTTTAACCATTTTTTGGACATTACTTCCATTTAAGCCAGAAATAATGATATGTGGAGGCTATATTTACAACTTTAAAATTAGTAAACTACATTAAAAAACGTAAATTTGTACCACAAGTTATGAGAGTCCAAACCTGTAAAGAAGATCACATGAAAGTTTTTACAATGAAATATTAGGAAAACCAGTGATTGTTTAATGGAAACTTTTCAACCCAAAAAACCCGGCAAGAAAGTAAATTTTTTCCAAAGGGGGAAAAAATTACTTTGTTGTTAAAAGGTATAAAAAACGATCTTTTTTATATCAATGGTTGAATTTTTAAATTTTGGAAGGTTTCAACCTTATAGCAAAAAAATAAAATAAAAGGGTTTTTTTTTGATATATTTTTAAAAACCTTTTATAAAAAACTGCTTCCACAAAAAGGTTTTTTTTTTTGCAGGATGCTGCTTCCATTGAAAAAGGAACAAAAAAAACTGGTAAAAACTGTTGCTGTGCGGGCTATGGGAAAAAACATATAAATTAAAAACGCGGGCAAAAACACAAAAATAAATAAAAAAACATCTTACAAAAACTGATGATGGCAAAAAGAGGAAGTAACTTTTAACAAAATTCTTTTTCCAAAAAAACTTAATGGAAAAGTAATAAAACATAAAAACCCCACTATTCTTACTAAAAATCGGAGAAAAAAAAAAGCAGCAATTGTGTTGGAAAAGATTTAATAAGAAACCTTGAAAAAAAGGGACAATGTTAATAAAAAAAACATTTTTTTCAAAAACAGGAGGGACATTTTTTCGTTTATTGGTTTTTGATATTTTTACCAAAATCTAATTAATTAACTACAATATACAATTAAAAAAAAAACAAAGTTTCAACAGAAAAACTATTGGTATGAAAAAAAACCTATAGGAAATAAATAAAATGAAAAAAGAAAAAACGAAAAAAGTTAGTTAATTACAAAACGAATTTTCTAAAAAGAAATACGAAGCCTAAAAGGAGGAGGAAGGAAAAAGGAAACCTACTGTATTTTAATTACGGGAGATAAAGTGCGTATAAATATAAATAACAAAGGGTGTATTTAGTAAAAAAAAAGTTATTTACCCAAAAAAACTGGACTAACGAAAGTGTTTACCATTCCACCGTTGTACAAACCCACAATTTCCTGAAATAAAAAAAACGTATTATTTTAAAAGATAAAAAACAAAGGGGTGAAAATTGTTGCAAGGAGGTTTCTTTACGGGTTCAATTTGAGGTTTGAGTTTTTTAAAAAAAACAAAAAGAAGGTTTAGTGATGTTTTTACTTTAGTCCAAAAAAGGTTATTGAAAAGAAAAAAAGGACAAGTTTTATTGGTGCGATTGGTTTGTGGTTTTTGATTTGAATAGAGACAGCTGATACAATGGATAACATAAATAAAAAAGGGACTTGGATTTACAAACACGTTGTCCACTTCCAGTGGGCAAACAAGAAATAGCTTGAAATAAAGGATGGAGGGGATTGTTTCCCTTCAAAAGGAATCGTTTTACTATAAAACAACATCGATTAAATCTAAACTGTGGATAAAAAAAAATAAATGGGAGTTGATGTTGGGGAAAAACATGGAGCACTGCTGCCGGATACTATTTAAAAGGGTTGTTATAGTCCAGTTGGGACCACCATTCCAACTGTGGTAAAAACCAAATGTTTGTATTTTTAAACTTGATTTACCCAGTCCCAAACGGGGGTTAAGGTTTAACAAAACTTATACACTTTTTTCTCAAAAAGTCCTTTGCAGCAACCAAAAAATAATCAAAACTATAAGTTGAAGGAAAAAATCATAACTCTATTCTACTAAATTCCTGGAAGTGAAAATTTGTAATGAGTACGATGATAATGAAAAAAGGTTTAAATGCAAAAAAAAACCCAAGGTTGGAAAAAGGCCACAAAAAAAATCAAACCTAACTCTGTTGTTTTATATTTGATGGGACAATTTTCTTGTGAAAAAATCATCTTAACAACTATACAGGAAAAAAAAAACTTACTTTTGGCTATGGGAAAGGTTGGACACAAACCATAAAAATAGGATAAGCATATATTTATTTGGGTCCAAAAATACGTACAGAAAAAAAATACGAATAACAGGGGGCTTTTATAAAAACCGTGATAAATGTTTAAATCTTCTGATTCTGTTTTAAAAAACAAAAAAAAAAACAGGGATTGAAAAAAACAAATAAACCTAAAAACATTTCATAAAAACCACGGTTAATTATTTTAGTGATTTTCCCCCACGTGGGGTGTTGATAACATCCACTATTACCAACTTTTTTAAAGAAAAAAGCTATGTGGTAAAAAAAGCATGGGAAAGGGACATCTATTGGGGTTTTGTAGTGGATTTAAGGTGACAAAAACAAGGGGGGGGGGGGGGACTGTTGGGGACCTTCAAAAAAAACCAAAATGGAACGGGGAATTTTACCCGTGTTGGATTTTTTGATCGATTTCTGCATATTTAAAATACCATTTGTGGGACGGTTTCTCTAAAAAAAAAAGGTTAAAAAAAACCAAAATTTCTAAAAACTGGTTAAAAAAAAAACCGTATTTTAAATGTACATGAATGGAGTCAGGGGGGGGAAAAAGGTTTGTTAAAAGTGATTACTTTTTTAAGGTGAAAATTCTAATTTTCAGATGAAAAAAAAAAAAACAGAAAAAAAGCTTTAAGGTTTAGGTAATAAAGTTTTTTGGTGGGAAAAAAAAAAGAGATTTAAAAAAAAATATTTTGGAAAAACAAACCATTTTTTAGACCCAGTTATTTTCGAATCAACTAAAAGGCAAATTTGTCCGGGCAAAAACGTGAAGGAAATTTCCATTTCCCTTCTTTACTGGAAGGGTGGAAAATTAAATAACTACCAGTTTACCAGAAGGGATGAGAATTTTGAAAAAGCTTTAAAAAAAGGAAAGGGGGAGGTCAGGAAATTAAAAAACTTGGATGGGGATTGGAAAAAGAAAAAAGGGAAAAAAAAAAATCTAACAAAAAGCCACCAATTTGGGTTTAATTCAAAAAAAAAAACCGAAATGAGGCAAAATTACGAAGAGAAAATAAAAAAAAACTGAAGGATGAGGAAGAAAAAAATAGGGGAAAGGGGGAAAAAAAGGGCAGATCCCTTACTTTTTTCAGTATTTACCTTATTGGGGAAAGGATATAGGCCACGTTTTTGGGTGATTCTTGGTAAAGAAAATGTAATTTACTAAAAAAAAAATGGTTGCCATCAAACCCCCCTTACAACGAAAAATAAAAAAAAAAAAGTAATCATGGTTTATGGAAAGCTCCCGACTTGGGCGGAGGGAATGATGGATTGAAAAAAATTGGGAAAATAGTAAAAGTTAAAGAGGTTGATGAGAAGATGATAAAAACATTTGGGGTTTGATAATTTAATAAATTTTCAAAGGAAAAAAAACAAGAGGGTTATTCGGAAATTAATATTTTAAGGAAAAAAAAAACCAAAAAAAACCCGAGAAAAAAACTATTACCAAGAATGGACTTTGGCGGGGGGGGGAACATTTAAAAAAAAAAAAAGGAAATATGCAAAACCTTAGTATTTTTTTTTGCCCCACTACCGAAAAAAAAAAGTTCAATTACTTCCCTCCATAAACCGTTATGTTATTACACCAAAAAAAAAAAAATTTACGTCTTTTAAGTATATTATAATTACGGTTTAATTTTTTCACAATATTATTTTCCACCTACTTCGTGTTTCATGGTGAAAAAAAAAAGAAGGGGGGTGGGTGGGGGAAGCAAATTGGTCTTTCTTAACTGGAATTGGGGAAAAAAACCGTTTGGTTTGGGGAAGGGAAAAAACGAAAAAAAAAAAACAGGTTGGGGGGTTCTGGGTGGAAGGGGATGTTAAAAAAAGATAGCTATGGGGGGAAAAAATAAAAAAAACTAAATAATTATTCTTTTTTTTTTTTTAATTTAAAATATTGTAAAAAATAAACTTGGTTACTCGGTATTTTGAGGGGGGGGGGGGAACTTCTGCATTTGGAGGATATTGGGGGAAAAAAAGGCGGGGTTCCATTTTAAAACCAGGAGTAAAGGAAAAAAAAAATGGGGAAACATGGGTAGCTTTAGGTTAAAAACTTGAACTTAAAAACAAAATAAAGGAGTTAATTTGGGGAATAATTAATAGTATAAAAAAAAAAATAGTTAAACTTTTACGGTTTGATTAAAAACACTAACAAAAACAGGGTTTACCTGTTATTAGTTGTCATTGAGGAACCATTCCAAAGTAGGGGGGAATTTCAGGGTCATAAAAAGGGGGGGGGGGGGGAACCCATCTTCGTAAGGGAGGGGGGAAGGGAAGGGTTGGTTGGTAACTTTCTTCCTCTTCAGCGCTATTATTTTTATAAAAAAACAAATCCGGTTAAAAAAGGGGCATAATTACCCAGTTGGAGGCTGTTTAAATCAAAAACTCTGCAAAAAATAGGGGGGGGGGACGGCCACTAACTGGTGGGGAGTTGCATTTTAAACCCTGGGGGGAGGTTATTCAGGTTTTTTTACTGTGGGGAAACCCTGGGTATACTTTAAATTGAAGAAAAAAGGGGGGGACCTTCGCAAAAAGAGGGTTGATTTCGTGGGGGGGGGAAAAATTAATATTAAAAAAAAAAAAACTAAGATCCCCAAAGGCGGTGGTTTAAAAAGAAAAAAAAAAACAACCCGATAATTTAAAGGCATTAAACTCCAAAAATTTAGGTGAAATTTTTTTCGCTAAAAAAAGAAACAGAAGCTGAACAAAAAAAGGGTCCTAGCAGGGGACCAAGGCCTGGAAAAAAAAAAGAGGCAAATATTCAAAAAACTGGGAACCGCAAAAGGTTATTTCGGGGAGAAAGAGCCAAAAGCAAGCTTTAGGCAGTAAAACAGGCAGCCGGATGAAAAAAAGGTAAAAAAAACAGTTAATTTGGGAGGTGGGGAAAAAGGGAAGGAGAAAAGTAAAAAAAAACAGGGGACACCATAAAGGAAAAAGAAAAGTTGTTGCCTTAAAAAAAAAAAAGGTGGTGGAGTTAAAAAAGATAAGGTGGTTGGCATTGCGAAAAAAAAAAGGAACGAAAAAAAAAAAGGGGTCAAAGCAAAAAGCAAAAAAAAAAATAAGTTTTCACAACTGTGGTCAATGTTGAAAAAAAAAAGGGCCAAAAAGGGGGAATTTATATTTTCTAAGGGACCATAACCGTGTATTTAAATAAAGATAAAAAACAAAAACTTAAATTTTACCAAAAAAAACAAAAAGGGCATTAAAACAAAAACACTGGATCTCTATACGATTATTGCTTTCTTGTCTTTTTAGGGGAATTTACCATTTTTTTTTAGGGGTAGGTGGGTTTTTTTATGAAAAGGGATTAATCTTCCAACCAAAAAATATTTCCAAACCCAAACGTGGGGAAAACTTGGGTGTGGGTTATTTAGGATTTAATAAACCTGATGGGTTTTTCTGGGCCCCCAAACTATTGGGTATTTGGCTATTAAGGAAAATTGGCTGAAAAAAAAAACAATATCTTATTTATTTTACGGGAACAGTTTTTGGGGTAATTCTTCCCCTTCCACCTTAGGGGAAAAAATTGCTGCACTTACTTTTCGTCAGGGGACTTCCCCCATCTCTTTTTAAACCAATAAAAAACTATTTGGGAAAAAGACCAAAAACCCCAATACCTTCAGATACTTCAATATGTTGGGGGGGGGGGACATTTTTATGTTTAGAGTTTTTTGGCTTACAAAAAGTGGTTAGGTCCAACTTTGAAAGATGTCCTCGTATTTAACCCCCCAGTTGGGTGACTTTAAAACAGGGTTTTTAATTTTCGTTCTACCTTTACGGAAGTGTTTTGTTTTTCCTTGCGTTTAAGGGGTTGCAAAAAAAAGGACCAAAAACTTTTTTGGGGAAAGCAGGCTTCTTGTTGGGGGACTTAAACAAAAAAACCCATACAAATTTTCTGTTAACCCCAAATTGTGGAAACAGAAAGAAAGTTAATAAATAAGCTTTCCAATTTTTTTTACTATAAAGAGATGGAGGGGGACCTTTAAAAAAAAAAAAAAAAAAATTTGAGGGGAAAATTTCGCTTACCTTTACAGGGGTTTCATTTTTACGGGAAAATCCCGGAATTGAATTATAAAAAAAAAAACCAAAATAAAAAAAAAATTGGTTAACAACAAACAGATTTGGTTAAAAAAAAGGAACAATATTACAAATCCATAAAAGGGGGAAAAAACAAAAAACAAACAACATTAAAACAAAAAAAACTGAATTAAAAAAGGTTCAAAGTATCACCCCCATTGGACTTCACTAAAACCCCATTATTTGTCAAATTGGTTATCTTTTAGGGGATTTTCCTCAAAAAAACAAACCATACTAAAAAAAAAAACCGGAAATTGAAAAACCTCAGTTTTCCAGTCCAAAAAACTTATAAAAAAAACATTTTTAAAGGGGTGGGAAACCCACAATAAAAATGTTGTTAGCAAAAACAATTGTGCACGGATATTACAGAAAACATGGTGCAAAAAAATTAAGCCATATATTTTACATTTTACCATTTTTAATTTCCAAAATCGGGTTCCCTTCCTGGATATTTTAAAAAAAAATAAATTGAGGAAAAAACCTAATTAACCCCTTTGTGTATTTTTAACCCACTAAAAAACCCCACCAGTTTTTTTTTTAAACGTTTTCAAGAAATCGGGAAGCTGAACCATAGTGGAATCAGGAACGAGGGAAAAACCTTATAAAAATAAAAAACTTTAAGAAGAAGGGAAAAAAACCAAATTTACAGTAAAAGGACTTCCAATTTTTAAGGAAAAACTTTCAATCTAAAAATCATGGGGGGGTTATTCTTTTTAAAAAAAAAGAAAAAAAAGGGAAAAATTTCAAACCGATTAAAAAGAAGTTCAGGGTTAGGCCTCATCCAAGGCAGCTGAAGGGGAAGGAGTTAAAAAAAAAAAAAAACAAGTGGAACCAAAACCGTTTCAATTTCTAGGGAAGGGAAATTAGGTTTTTACAAATAAAAAGAACCATGGATATTCTGGATATAACGCACGGTCCCAACGTTCGACGGAGAGTCAATGGGGAGAAGGAGTATCATACCCACAACCAAACCCCTTTACGCTTCAATCGCGAAATTAAACAATAACGATGAGATTCGTATTCCTATACAACAGCATAGACATTTACACCTCTACCATCAGACAAAAAGTTATCTATACATTGAAAGGAAAAAGTAAACTCATAAGGATGGAAAAAACGCTTGGGAAAGTACCTATAACCTTTCATCAATAAACCCAATGTCATATCTGTTTGAAAAGAAAATTCGATATGAATTGTCCGGAGTTACAGTTGATTCAAACAAAAAAAAGGTTGGTCTCGCCACAACGTTAAAAAAAGGATTTGGTATTCACTATCCAACCTAAACGAAAACCCAATGTTTGCAGGTTGCAGGCTGGAGTATTCCAAAAAAAAAGATACGATAAACATTAAATGAAAGTGGACATTTTTGATTTCCATATTCCTTTAAAGGTTATTGTTAGGGGTTTTGCTGAAGGACTACAAAGAGGAATTATTATTAACGTAAAAACAAGAATTAGTTTTTTTTTTTTTATCATCAACTGATAAAGAAGCTAAATGTGGCACCTGCTGTTACGACTGAAGTAAATTGGAATGGATCTTTGACTCTGGATAAGGTTGTAAGGAGAGTACCAGCACTTGAGACTTTCTGATCACACACCGGATTACTTTGCTAAAACAGTTGAGAAAAGCAGATCGTGATATAGGTTTACCTCTTTCAGAATCTGGTAAATATGCTGACATACACCGATTCTTCCAACTACTCAGCGACACACATGGACTGTAAAGACTTCAAACCCACTATGGAAAAACCTAGATACGTGAAAATTTGAATGCAAACTAATAGAAGACAACACCGCTACTGCTCACAGACGAGCAACCCTGGTAAATTGATCAACGTCGCAAACTAACTAATTGTAAATTATACTTATCCCCTCCCGAATGGTTCACTATTTGTACCTCTGGTGGGTTTCGGGCGCCCAATTTTTGCCAATTTGGCAGCCTTATTTTTAAAAATCTGTAAAAAATTTATTTTTTATCTAAATAGGGCTTTATTATACATCATTTAGTTCATAAAACTATGGAATTATTATTATATGTATTTCAAAATGACTTAACAAGGTAGTTTGGAGATTTTCTTTAACGGAGAGAATAAGAAGAAGAAGAAAATCCACAATGTTTTTCACACTTTACACACACAACAAAATGTTCACTATGTACAGAATACAAAAAGTCTAAGATAGCCCTTTGTGTGCAGAAATTTATAATTGAATAAGAAAATATAAACTTATAATGGACTTCATTACTGAAATAAATAAGTTATGTACAAAAAACTACAGGTGCAATGGTGAAAACCGCTCAATCTGACTCACTCCCGCTGATGGGAGCTCTTCTTTTCCTGTTACCCCTAGATGGTCTCCAGAAGTGTTGTAATTTGGAGTCTCCAGAATCATTGAACAACTCCCTATCAATCTCACTCGTATGTAATTCAGACATTTTCACGTAAAAAACCACTAAAACAAAACATTATTACGACCAAAACAACGAAGATGCGACACAGTAGTAAACAACAATGGTGCGCTGACAGTTGGAACTGTCAATTATGGAATTGTATTTTTTTTAGTCTAGGCCAACGCCATCCAAATAAAACTTTCACCAGACTAAACAGTAGAACCAGCTGTTTCAAATGACATATGATATAGGATGTTTAGTGAAGGATGAACACCCGTAGGAAACGAAATAGTGAAGGTCGATTTTTCGACTCTAAACCATGGCAGATACGTTGTAAAGGTCGATTTTTTCGACATTTAAACCATCGGAGGGTTAAACTCTCAATTCTTTCCTTACGACAACTTACATATTTCCTTTGATAAGCACAGGTATAGTGTATTGTATGATATGTACGCCCGATTTCAGAACTCTTATTATGGAAAAGTAAATACTCCACTACTATCACCGGAGGATTTCCGTTCAATGGCTCCCATTGTAGTCATAGATTGTTCCAAACAAAACGAATCAGTTAAAACCTCTAGTGGTTGATATGAAATTGGAGCTAGAGTTTGAGGCTAATGTTCCTGAAAATACTAGCGCTTATTGTTTAATTCTACACGATAAGATGTCACCTATACACCGCTAACAGGAGTAGTGAAAATGATATTATAAAACTAAAATCCGCCCCCCCCCCACTCTACTTCAAAAAAGTATAAATACCCAGGAAACTAAGAGCATTTCATTTCATCGCAGTTTGTGCTCGAGTCAACATCGTGCTACCAAGATGAGTGCTACTATGGATACACCTCTATTGGATGATGGGCAGAGAGGATGAGGATTCTCCAGTGAAAACCAACCCTAAGAAGAAGAGGAAGATTGAAGAACCCCCTATTGTGACTGCATTTAGCAGAGGTTTTCCTTCGTATTATGTACCCTCTATCAACAAGCATGACTAGTTTGTTAACCGTAGGACTTGTTAAAACTTTGAATTATTCCCCTCATGTTATCTTCCACCATGGAGCAAAAAACCGTTCAGTTTTCTGAAAGTGCATGGGAATCCTTTGTTAAACATTTGCATTTAATTGAATGCTATTAGCAAACAATGTAGTTGGAAGAAAAACGAATGTAAGGTTATTGGACAGTGATATTGAAATTGATATTGTTAAACAACGTGGTGAACAACAGGTGCGAATTAGAAATCTAACAAGACACGAAGAAAAACTGTTACTTACAAAACAAGATTTCTTTATTTTAAATAATACAGCTCCTTCAATTAACAGATACGTCAAACAATTATGGATTTTCTAAACCTATACTTCAGGACTACTTAATACACACCATGGAAACTCAACCCGATGCACCCGTTTTATACAGTCCCATAGATACTTCTATTTTTAATAGAATTCCCTACGAAGTGGAAGTGTGGAGACATTTACGGGACTTTGTAAACCTAAATGAAAACAACGGAGAACAATGTGAAGAAGAAGAAGAAGAACAAGTTAAAGAAGAAGTAATAGAATAGAGTTTATTGAATGGTGCATATAAATTATTACCTATCTAATCAGGAATTCAGTTTACTCAACCGCTGCAATGAGTAACGATCAAGTGTCTTTTAAGGATGATGTTTGCGTAATTGAGGAAAGACCATGTGTTGTTGAATGTCAAGCTTTCTATGATTCTGATGATGAGTATATTATTAAAGAACTAACATTTTAGATATGAACACAAATGTGGTTTACTACTTCTTATTTCAACCACCATTTTCTTTTAGAAAACTTTTAAAGAAAGCTCAAAGAACGAACAAATGGTTAATGAATAACTACCATTACATTACATGGGGTGAGGGTTTTACAAGTTATAAAGACGTTAACAGTATTATGTATCATTTCTGTTCAAAATTTACTACGTTTTATACAACTGGTAGTAAAAAGAGAAGTTGGATTAAAATGTATACAACAAGAAATGTATACGATACCATTATAGATAGAAGTTTTAAAGACAATTATGAAGGTGTATGTCTGAGTGTACAAAATCAATTCCACAGTGTTTCGAATTGTGCATTGCAAAAAGCTTACCGTTTAGCTGCTTTTTTAAATCAAGGACAGAACTGCAGTGGTGGTGGGGATAAGGAAACGTATAAATATGAGAGCTCCCCACAAACAATGCATCAGTATTACTCAGAGCTCCGAGGAGACAACATCTAGTACAACAGCAAAGAAGCAGTTTTGAAGATGGCATCGCAGCAGTCTATTCAAACACTACTTGAACAGTTCAACGCAAACTCCAAGTCATCTGTACTACAACAAAGCGTTGTTCAGAATTAAAGGAGCAGAAACATTACATCGTACATCAAATAAGAAAACTGGACACCTCTGTGGGTGATGCAATTCTGGTTACTTTAAGCGATGCACCATACACTTCTGGTGATGTACCGAAATTTCAGGTTTTCCTACCCAAGCGTTTTGTTAATCTTTTACAAAACGAAAATCTGAGCAATATACAACCAGGGATGCTCTACTTGGAGTCACACGGAGTTAGCGGTCACAACTCTACAGAACTCTCTCTTCATATGCTGTCATCTTCCTAGATCCAAGAGTACATTGGAAGCATCAACACTCCAGTTTAGTTTTAAGCTTTACTTATTGTAAATATATTTGTAAATAAATATGAAAAATAAATAAAAATAAAAAAAAATAAAAAAAAAAACCTTCTTGCACAGAATGATTTGTTCTGTGCAAGAAGGGTTTTTTTTTTAAAAACACTCATCGTGACCTTGACCTACATTTGGGTTTCATAAATAATGTGTTGGATTTACTGTGCAGTTAGTAGCACCATGAGTGTTGATAAGTTCGGACGGTACGATCAAGTTGGTAAGAAAACATCTGGTTTGCAAGATGTTGCAAGTACCGGATTTGTGAAAAAGAATTGTTTATTATTATCTACAACCGCAAATTCTTATGATGCACAAAATAGGTGTGTTACAAATGTTTCTCTTCCAAAACTACCAAACGATGCTGCTACTATGCAATACGTACAAAATTATAGTTTAGGAAGAACTTCTGACATGCACTACACGGTTGAAAACAAATTTATCAGAGATTTGCATGAACCTGTTTTACCTTCAGATGCTGCAACTATGAGCTTTGTTACAAAAAGTTCTTTAAAAAGAACTCATCCAGATGGTGACTTTGATTTCGAGGGAAAATTGCTAAGAAACCTTGCACCTCCATCTTTACCCACAGATGCTGCAACTATGAGCTTTGTTCAAAAAAGGACTTTAAGAAGAACTCATCCTGATGGTGACATCGATTTGGAGGGAAAATTTATAAGAAACCTTGCACCTCCATCTTTACCCTCAGATGCTGTAAATCTAGACTACGTAACTAAGCATACACCTAAAATGTTTGATAAACACTGGATGTTTTTTGATAAAAAGCTTAGCAATGTACAAGACCCGACTTATGGCGGAGAAGCTGTAAACTTAAGAACCTTAAAGAGATACTTGCAATGGTATGTAGATCGTAATGGTGAACAGTTGAAACGATTGTCTTCAGCTGTATTTGATTACATTCATCGTTCAAACCACGTACAATCTGCTGAATTGGGTGTTACGAACACCAACTATTTGAACATGGAAGACATTCTAAATATAGAGATGTTATCAGAAGACAAAGACGAAAGGGATCAAGATATGGAAGGGAGTGGTAAAAGGAATAAATTACCTCCCCCACCACAACCCCACCACACACCTAGTTGAGGGTATATATAGAAGTTGTACACCTACAACTAGTCACTCTGATTTGAAGACTTGTGCAGAGAACACCATTACAATGAACACCGACTTGAGTATTATAATGTTTCAAATTAGATTGTTAAGACCAGTACCATACTGGTTACTCGTCACCATGTTCCAGTGACGAGGAGAAACTTTCAGAAATGAGTCAAATTGCGGAAAAAGTGGAGGAATTAAAGTTTAAAAAGAAATTTACAGAGACAGTTGAAAAAAGTTTTGGTGTACATTTTACTGAATGTATATTTGTCAAACAGATTTGGAGAATTCCATCAGAATGTCATTGTTCCGAAATCAAGCTTTCTGAAGAAAGATTTATAAGACTTTTTAAAAGCCTGCATTGGGAACCTAGTGAACAAGACACTTACAACAAACTGCTTGATATGCTGCTTGGGGAGGATGACAACACATTACCGGAGATGGAATATCCAGTAGTAGATTTCACGGCTCCGTTAACTGAAGAAACTGAGTTAAACTGAACGAGGGCAGCCAACACTGCGGTTTAGTTTTAAGATTTTACTTTTAAGATTTACTTTTGTAAAATGTGTATTTGTAAATAAAGTTGGAAATAAAGTTGGAAAAAGAAAAAAGAAAAAAACATCCATCGTGACCTTGAAATCTGTGACGTAATACTAAAGTGCGGGAGCTGACGTCATCACCGGAAGTGGGGTAAGATAGAGAAGCTTAGACTATAAGGTAAGGTTGTGACGTCATGCTGACGTCATCACGTGACGTCATGCTGACGTCATCACGTGACGTCATGCTGACGTCATCACGTGACGTCATGCTGACGTCATCAAATGACGTCATGGATGACGTCATCACAAATGACGTCACACCCTTATCTTATCTCACAATCTTATCTTATCTCATTTCCTGGAATTGATCCAGCTCCCGCACTTTCCACTACTGAGACCTAATGGTAAGATTAATGTTTTAAAGCGATCCGAGTTACAAAACCTCAAAATGGATCAGGTATGCACTTATAACCATTAAGATCTAGTAACAGATACATAATTTTAAAATTAATTAATTAAACAGTATAGTTATAAAAAACATCCTAATTATTTTTTGTGTTAGTACCATAACTGAACGTTTATTTAACATCTTACACTATACCGTCATCACTAGTAGCGCAGTGCTGTAATCCAGCTACTTGGGGACAAAGGGTTGAGGAGATTGTAGGTGATGGATTCTATGCTCGGTCGTCTTAATACCGCCATGGCGTCCGCTCAGTGGTTGCTATCGTTGTGGACACAACTAGAGACGTCTGGGGTGTCCATGTTGGATAGTAATCAGTGTCCGGATGTTGTATTGGGAATAGTACCCAGTTTTTCAGCTATAAATTAGACCATTTCTACGTGGTTCGGATTCCACATAAATATTTAGGTCCCATATATTCCCTGGCTATTGGGCTATTACTACTCTCGTTCATCTACGCTTACCTCATTTATCCACCCCTCATATTCACCCCTATCTCTACCATCAGCGTATAAATAGAGAATACATAATAAAACAAAAATTAATGTTTGTTATATTTATACTTATTTCAAGTTAAAATGTTTTCTATAAGCGCATTTTCTATAAGAGTATTGTGTTCTATGGGATTGCGTGCTATTGCGTGCTACTGGATCCTATGGGAGGTCACTGAGAACTTTTATAGAGGCAGTCTAAAGCCTGCTTTGTTTGGAAGTATCAATTTAAAGACAGATCAGGATGGCTGGATGAAAAATCCAGTGAATGGGAAGCTATAAATTCTACCAGACGTAGAGGCAAAAAGAAATGTTGCCATGAGTATCATGTGTGAAAGAAAAGTGGATTCTAAGGTTCCGTATACAAGGGATACAATGGTTTTAGGAAAATTTGAGTGACTTGAGGATAGGACAACTGGAAAGAAGGAGATCTCTCAACCTTTCTAATTTAGACAGAAAAGAGAATATGCACAGTTGAACTCTTTTCATTCTGCGGTATGGCGAAGTTAGAAAGAAAGATCTTCAAAGCCTTGCTGATGAAGAAATGGATGTTAGGTGAAACATCTTGGAATCACGAAGAAGAGAGGTTGACGAGGTTGAAGAATTGGAAGACGAAAAGAAGATGATATTATCGTTGAATCTCGTATATGCGTGAAAGGAGTAGCAGATACTGCAGGTTGGAAAATATGAAAAACAAAAAAAAGATCCTCCTAAATATACAAGATGAAAGGACAAAATCTTTTGATACAACGGTTAGATAAGACAGAAATAATAATGACCCTTTTGATTTTGCAGTGTGGCAAAATCGTGAAAACATAATGTGGCTCTCTATATTTTTTTCTATATAGGAAAGATTAGCACCAGCACATGACCAGTTATGTACACTTACTGTACTTTAGTAATTAGGGATTGTTACAATGGCTGTCGTTCTTTTATTGAAATGTTGCTTGCCTTAGGCTTTGGATTATCTTTGTTGAAAGCACACAAACATTATATTTAAAAATGATTAAAAACTGTTTGTTTAAGAGACTTTTCCAGTGAATATTTAAATCGAAGTTAAGTCTCCGACCTGCCACCCTTGTGTTGACTTTGGAACTATTTGTAATTCTGTCGACTATCAGAAGACCGGTTGTCATGCGTTCTTCTCCAAGCTCTTGTGTGATTTGTGATTTGAACAGATGTGGCAGTCTAATACCTTTTGCCTGATGGCCCACCAGGTATCATTAATTGACGCCCGCGTTTTGCAGCTGAACATTACCTCACTTAAAAACGTTCATGATTACATTTAGTAATTTATGTATAATCCTAAAAAAATCCCTTCTAAATGCATAGATATTATTTTAAAATACGCAAGTCGTAATCACAGAATAACAGGATTTATTGTCTATGGTGCAATACAAGCATTGTGAATTGTTTTGACTTTTACTTAACTCGATTAAAAGTGAAACCATAGCTGAGTAGGCTATAAGGAAATTGTCACAGAATGCAATGCGCGTATTTTATTGCGTAAACCATTTGACACCTGTTTTATAAATAAACTAATGGGTGTTGACATTTATGGCGCACTTAGCTTCATTAGCCGTAAGGTCGCCTAGTGCCATTATCTTATGATCAGTTGTTGCTGAAAGTCAGCTCTACCCACAAGTTGTTACACAAACCAGAACCTTAAACACTTGGAGACTGGCTAGTCACTTCATCTGATTGCAGTAGAAATTAACGGCATCTGTAAACTATTTAAAGTGGCTGAAGAAGTTTTGCTGATTGAGTTGAAATTATATTATGTGTTCTAACTAATTGAATCTAATCGGTTATGGCGCATCCTCCAATAACAGTTCATTACGCGCCAACCCAACCCATGTGATTCAATAAAGTTGGGGCACTTGGTCCACAGATAACTAACTTTTTATAAACCAGTGGTTCTGAAAAAACTGCTACGCTTCGCTCTTGAAATAGGTGTCTATAGGTCTGTGTGCGCGGTGATGTCGCAATGGGAGGTGAGTGACGCAGAGTGAGGCCAGCCGCTCACTGACTCGAACAGAACGTGACAAGACCGACGTTCTGTCACGTTTCGTCTCGTTCGTAGGTGTCCGCACACTGACTCGGACAGAACGCGACAAGACCGACGACGTTCTGTCGCATCTCATCTCGTTCGTTGGTGGCCGACCACTGAATCGAACAAGACAGAACGCTAGCCATCACGGAAGTTGTGTCTAATTTCGCGGTCTCACTTAATACTCGAGAGTTGTAGACTCGTTTAAAAGTAAAATAATACGATTGTTTTGGGGTTTAGTAAAGTGTTTGCGGTGTTTTGGCACGGTTTGTATTGAGTACGTGCTTGACATACTTTTAAGATTTTAAAATTAAGATGGTGTGTGAGGAGGAAGAAGTATTTAGTCGTAAAACCATTAATTTTTTTGTAATTCTGATTTAAAGATTTTAAATAGAAAAAAAAGACAATACAGATAGACCGACAGTAAACGGAATGAGATAAACCATTGGTTGCATTAAGTTTTTGTCATACTTTTTTGTATAGCTTTTATTTTAGAAAACAGTTGAAAATAATAGGGAAGTTAAGAATGTATTTAGTCCAGTGTACTTTTATTTGATGATACAAATGGAGCTTCATACAGTTTAAATGGTCACTTTTATAAAAATATTATACCACAATTTTTATATGTAAACAAGTGTAAAATGGGCTGAACATATATTGGGAGCACAATTGAATTATTGGAAAGTTAAATTGTATAGTAAAATACAAATTTAATGATATGTAAATACCTGATAAGAGTTCATTTCCTTTCCTGTGTCACTACATATGTTTCTGAATTAAATTTATGTTATGACGTTATTTGAGTGTATAGTTGTATAAAGATGGATTGCTTTGCCATCACATAAAAGCTTATCTACATCGACATTCCCAGATCATCAATGTCTTGAGTCATCTTATAAAATAAAAAATAAAAACAAACACACATTCGAATACAAATATGATAAAACACAAATTAACTGCAGAACAATAAATCAACGTGAACTGGTTCAATTTTATATCTGGGTATCCGGTTGTCAGCTGTACCGTAGGAATGGGAGTAGCGCATGCGCAGTAAGTTTTGTTCACTAGCGTCTAGTCACAAGACGAACTTTTGGGTACAGGATAAATCATCTTGTGAAAAATCGGTCCGATGTGTGCGCAGTGGAAGACGTCGCCAATGCGCATGCGCTGGCACGTAACAGCTCAGTCATTCCCTGCAGTTTCTCGTAATGTTCGCTAGCTGGACAGAGTACTACGCGCGGTTTTCTAAAAACATTAGCTTTAACGTTTAGTGTCACGAAATTTATATTAGTTTTTAATTTTTTAGTTTTGTAAATGAGTGTTTAGTGTCGTAATCGTTTAGTGCATAGTGTATATAGTTTCTGGAGCATAATGAATGTGCAACCGGGTAGTAGTACTAGTAAATCAAATAAAAAAAGACCTGTTATTCATAGTCATACGCGAAGTATTATTTACAATGTATATAGTTATTTAAAGAAAGAAAAATGAAGATATTATCGGAGAAGAAGTTGCTCTCAGAAGTGGCAGTCCCATAGTTCGGACTATAGTCGGAATATTCCCATAGTTCTGCATATAAAATCGTCAAGGAAGCTGCCAGTCACCCGGACAAGAAAAGAAGTTCGTAACGCCAAGAAAAACAGACCTAAGAAAAGTCCAATAAGCGGGTTTGTACAATTTTGATTTGTGTGTTGTGCGACGGGACAATTAACAATTTTCACATATTGGAGGGAGAGAGGCCCACTGTTGAAAGGAATCCTTCGGGTTCTTGAAAATAGAATTAACTTTTCGGGTGGAATAACAAGTCTGAGGAAAGTAGTTCGCAATCTCGGATTTAGATGGAAGAAAACGGAAACTAACAGAAAATTGTTTGATTGAAAAATCTGACATTAGATTAGCTAGAATAAAATACTTGCGTAAGATAAAAGAGTAGCCGAGAAGAAAATCGTCTGATCTTTTTCTTTTCAGGTGCTCTCTTAATGTTTAAGTCTGGAATGAAGAAAGGCGATTACCATGACGACATGAATAAAAATAGATTATAATAAATGGTTAGAAGAAAAGTTAATAGCAAATTTACCAACAAATAGCGTGGTTGTGATTGATAATGCTCCCTACCACCGGGAACAAATAAACCCAGCACCGACTTCGTCCTCGTTGAAAGCTGATATGTATGAGATGGGTTGTCTGAGCGAGGGATTCATCATACTTCGAATCTACTAAAACCCGAATTGTACGACCTCATAAAACAAACACTAAACCAAAATTCGTAACCTACAAGACAGATCATATCGTTAGCAGCAGCCGGCCATACAGTACTTAGACTTCCTCCTTATCACCCTGACTTGAACCCATGAAAAGAATGGGCCCAC
>JAQJVL010008790.1:0-18409 GCA_035578905.1 Stictocephala bisonia
ATAACATATAATGAGATTGTTTTTCATTTTATTTTATATTGTTTAAATTTAGACTAAAGTTTATGTACTAACTGAATATATAGCAGCGTATTCCATAAAATTGTTTTAATCATTATGTCATATTACAAAATGTAAAATTAAATAAATTTTTATGAAATGGCTATTTTTTATTACTTAAAGGTCCATTAAGTGGAAAATAAATTAAACTTTTGAAAAAAATAAAATTAAAAAAATAAAGTCAAATGCACGCTATTGAGACCTAGGCCAAATTTTATTCAGCGCTTTAAGGGTTAAAATGTTTATCATAAGAGTACAAAGGACATGCTAGAGAACTATAACAGGCTCTGTCGTTGTCCGTGTGCCACGCACGCATACTCCAGCAGTCAGACTGTGTTGTAACTATCTGTCGGCCTTAGTTTGTAGCTACATTTTATTATGCATGCACCTTCGCTTTAACTGATCCTCACTTTTTGATTTTGTAATAAACAAATAGTTTAAATTAGCTACAGTTAAAATTAGTTACTTATTTCAAGTCTGTTTTAGTTATAGTAATATGTATGTAGTAATTTACTTTGCACAAGAATTATACCATCTTAAATTTGGAGTTTGAAAGTTATAACAGAACAATACTGAAGAAAGATTCAAGTGGAAGGGCTGAGTTTTTTGAGACAACCAAAGGAAAAAGTCAATGAGAGTTTGAGAGAACACGTGGGAAAAATAAGACTAAGGTGGTTTAAGCATATGAGAAAAATAAATGAGGAAAAAACCCATTCAAAATGGAAAACTGACACTGATTGGAAAAGGCTGAGAGGAAGATCAAGGAAAAAGTGGATAGTATGTGACAAGTAAGAAATAGATAAAAATGCCATGCTGGTATATAATACAGTACAAGTAAATGTCACACAACACAAATGTATTATTACAATATAAGCACAAAATGTACAAATATATTACAATACAAGCACAAAATGCACGAATATTATGGTGATCGATTTCGGTGAACCACGCTCACCTTCCTCAGACCAGAGGGATTCACAAAAGAATCTATTCGTGCATTTTGTGCTTCTATTGTAATATATTTGTACATTTTGTGCTTATATTGTAATAAATTTATGTTGTGTGACGTTTACTTGTACTGTATATGTACCAACACATATTATGCTAATTAAAAAACTATTGGTATATAACACAAAGAGAAGGTTCTCTATAGTATTACAAACATAAATACACCTTAGTAGAGGTAAGCCGATGTAGAAGATTGCTCTCCAGCTCCTTCATACTGCGTTGGTTTTGCATCACAGATTCAAATAAGGCAACTCTCTCTGCTTCCAGATCTGACTTCTCCATTAGAATAACTCGCCCTGAATGGGGTTAAAAATAAAAAGTTATGTTCAAATTAAAAGCATTGGTTATATAAATAAACATATTTCTCATATAGTCTTTAATTTTATGTCTTAAATTATCAGCTGTTTTGTGGTCCATTGTGGAGCGCTAGTGTAGTTCCGTGTAATGCAGTTTAAACCAGCTGGTAGCAGACCTCACTAACTAACCCAACTACAGGCACAAATATTCATATTAGATGAGATATCTATTGTAGGTGTAATCAAGGGTAAAAGGCATTAACCCTTAAGCACCATTTATACAATGCCTATTTTCCATTAAGCGCTAAGTTATTGTAAAAAAATCAAAATTATATTGTTTAGTTGCTCTTTTTTTCTTGTTCTGTACAGGTAAATACAAGATGTGATAACATTTTGATAACTTTTATTAGCTTACTTTACCTTTTTTTCTTACATATGAATATGTAAATAAGCAAACTTTTATTTGAAAGTAAGCCTCAGGCATAGATCACTTATACTGTATGAATCAATACAAAATATTATTACTATTAATAAACTATGTATAATTGAGTATATTTACTTGTACATAAACTGATAAAGTCAGGGTCTGAACGTAACATATATAATAAAAAATAAGTAAATATATATAGCACTAAAATAGGATGTATTTAGTACCTTGCACAAAATCGCCAAAATCAGAATCGACGGGATTATTCTTATTGACACTTATATCAAATCAAATCAAAAATTCTTTATTAATAATATCATGCACATACGTACATTTAAATAGTGTCAACTCTTAATAAAAATACCTAACATAACTATTTTAAAACAAGTGTCCATATATGTATTTAATTGTTTTGTGAACAGAGGTGGAAAAACTCATCTAATGAATAAATTGGTTTATTCATTATAAATTCCTTGAGTTTATTTTTAAATTTATCAATATTGTTTTCATATTTGATGTTATCGGGCAAATATTAAAAAAATTTTTGACCTAAATATGTTGTTTTTTTTTCGAAAAATGTTAATCTGTGTTGACCTGACATTATTTTACTCTTATATCCTTTATTGTATTTATGATATAAAAGGGGTTTTGAATTTATTGCCTCATTTTTGAAAATTAATATACAGTCAAAGATGTACTGTCCATAAACTGTGAGTATTTTGAGATTTGCAAAGTGTTCTTTGTCTGATTCATCATATTTTAGTTTGAGTATAATTCTTATGGCCCTTTTTTGTTGTTTTAAGATTCTGTCCAAATTTATTTTCTTAGTAGCCCCAAAAACACAAAGACCAAAGCTGATGTGAGAGTGGATATAGGCAAAATAAATATGCCTTAATGTTTCCACTCCACATTAGAATGATATATTTTGCGTAGATCCCAGAGTTAATTTTTTTAAAAACCCTATCAACATGCCCATCCCAATTTAAATTATGATCGACTGTGAGACCAAGAAAGCATATGCTTTTCTTCTCCTCAATCACCTGTGATCCAGACATAATGATTGGCTTTTCAGTTTTTTTGTTTTGGGCTGTTTTGAATTTAATAAAGTTAGTTTTTAGTGTGTTTAGTAACAAATTATGATTGTTTAAGTAATTGTTAATATTTGCCAGTTCCACAACTATACTTCCATTTATTCTAATGTGTTTGACGTTATTTTTAGATTTGAATCATCAGCGTAGAGATAAAGTTGATTGTTGTTTTTATAGGTTAGAACATTATTTATATCTTTCAGATAGATTAAAAAGAGCAGGGGCCCTAATATCGATCCCTGTTGGACACCATATTTTACTGGTTGTAGATCTGAAGCTACATGAATTAGTTTGTTACTTGGTGTCATATGTTTTATTTCCACATATTGATACCTATCCAATAGGAATGTGTTAAACCAATTTAGAGATGTCTTTGATACACCAAGGTTTTTTAATTTTTCTAATAAAATGAAATGATTTACACTGTCAAAAGCTCTTGATAGGTCCATGAATATACCTGCTGTATGTTTGCCCTTATAAATAATAAATTACTAACATATATTAAACTAAAGTAATGATAAAAAAAACTAAATATACAGTTTCTAAGAGGTAAGGCGACGGAAAATGACAACCGCTCAGGTCGACAGTAGCTGCATGTATATGCGCTTGTGGCGTTGGGCGGCACAGCGGAAATGTACACTGCCAGGCAAAAACCAGTCTCGTAGTGATTGACAGGCCAACAAAAGGTGAGAAGCCACACAATGTGTCTCTCATGAATCACCGCCCATAACCCAAATGCACTACCAGATTAAATTAGAAACATTATTGCGAAAATATTATTTTGTAATTATTACGCGTATATGTGCTTACGGTGTTTAGGGCAAAGTACATATGTGCGCTTACGGCGTGATAAGGGTTAAAAGTTATATTATAAGGTTATATGATAAGTGAGTTATAAAACAGTTTATAATGTACAGCTGATGTATTTTCCTCTATCATCAGATGTAGGTTGGCTAAATGACACATGATAATCCGGTACTAGTTTAAGAGTGTTCAAGAAGACATAATGAATGGGATAACCATAGCTTTAATTTACTTATTGAATATTTGTCAGATATGAAGACTGTGATGTGCCTATTATTGAAACCTCAATCAGTCATATAGGACTTTTCAAATGTCATTGGAGAATAGGACTGTTATTTTACACAAATATTTTTGTAATTCATTGAAAAATGTATTGTACATTTTAGTGGTGGTTAGTAATGACAATTAGATTACAAAACTGAACATGTTTACTGCAAAAGTTTTATGCCACAGTGCATCTGAGACGCCCTCTACATAAGTTTATCACCAGGTAAACTACATTTTTACATTTATGAAAATTTAGTATACACAATATGTCTAGGGATGGGTCAGTTCCTAAAGTCAGTTCCTGGTTTTATCAGTTCTTGCCAAAAGAACTGAAACTATGAACTGATGGAAAAATATTAGTTCTGCGATTCCAGTTCCAGAAAAAACATTAAGGGGGAGATATTAGAAAGTTTTCTGAGACATACACTAAAAGTTTTAAGAACTGGGAACCAATTTCCGTAAAGAACCAAACCGAACTAAAAAATGAAACCAAACCATCACTAATACATAGTTAATTATTTTCAAACAGAAACAAATTTGTCGTTAGCACAAAAATATTCAAAGCACTAATCAAATAAATGTTCCTTCTCTAATTTAATATTATATCATGAGAACGAACAAAATATGGTAAGCAGTACCAAGAAGTTGATCTTCCAGGCCCTGCATGGTGACTGTGAAGTCTATGATGGAGGTTTTGGCACTTATCTCAGGTGAGTATGCAGGATTGGGCAGCTTAGTGGTGATGTACAGCATGAACCCTGGCATCACATCATTTTCCTTATCTCCAACAACCACCTATTTAAATATAAAAAAGTCATACACCAGAATATGTTCAAATTATTAATTACTGTATACATATTAATTGTAGATCAAAAATTATTTTAATTTCCAAGTATTAAACTATTTTTGGATTAAAATGTTGAATAAAAAATATTTTATTCATTCAAACCAACGGTTTCTCATTTTTAATATGTCAAATTTTTATTGTTAATTCAGTGGGTTCACATCTATTCAGATTGCCCTGTCGGGATCAGATTAAAAAAACTAGCTTATTTCTTCAGCAGGTAAGTTTCAACTACTATATGCAAGACATAATATCACCAAACTTGTATGGGTTGTGTGGGTGGAAGGTCAAAATCACCGTAGGTTTGTGGGTAGGAGGGTGGGTCAATACCGCCACATGTGTATGGGTGGGTGGTTAGGTCAATGTTTCCAGACTTGTATGGATGGGCGAGTGCTTCGCATGTGCTATAAATAAAGGTACGTTCAGTTCCTGATTCCTTTATTGTGCTTAACATTATATTTCCTACCCCTACCATATTTATGAAATGTTGCACTAGTTACCAGGATTCCTGCACAATGTTATTTGAAGTAACCTTTTCACCAGTAGTCAGAGATCCAACTGAATAGTGAAGTGTAACTACGAGGGCCATTCGGAAAGTATCCTCCGGTTGCTCATAGAATAGGAAGTGGAGGGGAAAGTGCCACCAAGTTGACGCGCAGGTCTCATCAGTCGGCATCCAGCCGTGGTACTGTGAAGGTCGTCCGAGCGCTAGTTCGTTTTCTGTAGCTTGTGAAAATGGCGTCTGTCTTAGAAAGACCCGCCAAATGTGAGGTGTGATCTGTCATTCGATTTTTTACAGCCAAGCAGTAAAACTGCCATTCATAGAGAACTGTGTATGGACCGTCAGTAATGAGTGAAGGAGTTGTTCGGGAATGGGTCAGACATTTCAAAAACCGCCGAACTAACGTCCATGAAAAAGAGGAGTGGCAGACCATCTGTGGTTACCAATGGACTTGTCAAGAAAATCAACGAGAGGATTCGTGACAATCAACGGTTCACTATCTTAGAGCTTTGGGATGAATTTCAACAGATTTCTAGAACTGTTTTGTACAAGATAGTGACAGAAAGGTTAGGCTACAAGAAATTCTATGCTCGATGGGTCCCAAAAATTCTTTCAGAAAACCACAAAAACCAGCGAATGGACTCTGCTATTGACTTTCTTATGCGCTATGATCAAGATGTATGATCAAGATGGTCATTCTTTTCTGAACCGAATTGTAACGGGTGATGAAACATGGGTTAAATACGTGAATCCGGAGACCAAAGAACAATCAAAGGTGTGGGGTCATACACACTCGCCACACAAACCAACGAAAGCCCGGCAGGATTTTTCCGGCAGGAAGTTAATGTCAACTGAGTTTTGGGATGCAAAAGGAATTCTTCTTGTGGAGTTTATGGAACATGAGGCAACAATCAACGCAGATTCGTACGTTGAAACTTTAAAAAACCTACGAAGGGCAATTCAGAACAAACGCCGCGTTTATTGTTGTCTGGTGTCATTTTCCTTCATGACAACGCCCGATCCCACAGTGCTCGAAAAACCAAAGACCTTCTTGAACAATTTCAATGGGATGTTTTTAGCCATCCACCATACAGCCCAGATTTAGCTCCCAGTGACTTTCATCTGTTCATGAACTTGAAGAAATGACTGGGCTCTCAGAGGTTTGAGGATGATGAGGAACTCAAGAATGCAGTCTCTGGCTGGCTCAAGGCACAGGCGGCCGATTTTTATTCTGAAGGGATTTGTAAGTTAGTGCAAAGATATGATGAGTGTTTGAATGTTTTTAGAAATTATGTTGAAAAATAGCTGAAAGATGTAGTTTTAGGATGTATATAATAAAATATTTTTAATTATGTCTGAGTTTTATTTAAAGCACACCGCAGGTTACTTTCCGAACGGCCATCGTACAACTTACTTCCGTTTTTCAGTTATTATTTAAACATAAAAACAACACCCATGTACACAGAATATAAATACAATGCAATAAACTAAAAAGAATATAAACACAAAAGAATTAAAAACTTGAGAAGAAAAATTGCATGTACATGAGTTATGTTCTGGTGAATATTTGAAAAGATTGTTTCAGAATTAGGAGTAGGATGGAACAAGTACTGTGCAAAATTACTCACATGACATTTATTATTTAGTAATTGTCATAGCCTGTGTTTTAGCATTAGGTTATCAACCTTATCTGAAGATCAACATAAGAACATTTATAATTATAATATAAGCTAATTATAAAAGTGCAGATAGCATCTAATGCGCACAACTTATGTATCACTGACATTTAAGTGATCATCGTCCTTGCACTGACCACTTAATCTCGAACTCTGGCTTATATAGAATTAATGTTATCTGGATCAGTTTGTGCCACATTGATCTGGATAATCATGAGTCCACAGTACATAAAAGCCATAACTTATAATTTTATTCTTTGTTGATAAAGATTGACTGAGAAATTAATGCCTTGGGCACTATACTGAGTTAGCTATACTTTAAGTTGTGTGTTGAGACTACCAATGCGATTGTAACATATATGACTGCGGATATATAAGCCTCTTTTGCATTTCTAAGATTTATTTATTTACTAGCTGGCTTTTACCTCAGTGAAACAATTAAATTAGCATTCTTATTACCTTTTCAATGGATCCAGACTTAATGAAGTTCTTCTCAAGCACATTGTCGATGACAGGGTCCAGCTCCTCTCCAACATCCTCTATTAGCAAAGGACGGCCAAGAGACAGACTGTCCTCCAAGTGGGTGCGGAAGTACTTGTGATTGAGTGAAGTGATCTGTAATTACATTGAATAATGGAATAATTTATATTCTTTCATAGTAATTCAAATAGAATATTTATTTACCTTAAGCTATTTAATTCCAAAATTGTAACCTTGACACAAACAAAAGACATAAATAACAAAGACAAAAGTGTCAACAGTCAGTTATTGTTCCTTATTTAACTCACTAATAATGTAAAGGGTCTGTCCTATGAGAAGACAGTCAATAATACATCTTTAAAAAATAATAGCTTTTAATTGTCACAACTAGTTTTCTTAGAAAATGAACAGAGCAGATGGATTGACAAGCTACAGCTAGGCACTAATCGCAACCTACTCTACCTTTAAAGAAATAGATTGGCTTGTCCAACCATAATCTAACTCTTCTAATCATCATTCTATTTATCAAGATTATTGAATTTGTTACGAGGAATGTTTTTAAAGTAAGTATCGTTTTGGAATTCCGCCATTGAGCGTTGAGTTCGGTATATGCACACTGTGTATCACTATCTGTTGGCAAACCACAGCCACCGTTACAGATCCATTCAACTGTATTTTAAGATTGCTTATTAGTTTCAATATGCCTCCTCCGATTGAAACTACCACCGACTGTGAAGTATGCACTGTGATATTTTTTTTTAATGCTAATGGTGTGAAAGCAGCTGGCATTCATCATGAGATCTGGGAAGTTTATGGAGAAAATAGAATGAGTGATGGGATGGTAAGGAAATGAGTGACCACTTTTAAAGATGCAGTATGAATGTGCATGAGGAGGAATGAAGTGGACAACCTTCAGTCATTACTTTGATAAAAAATTCAGGACGCTTTACAATATAGTGAGTTTCCTCAAGTGTCAAGAAGTGTGATTTACAATAATGTGATAGAAGGTATGGAGTACTTAAAGTTAAGCTCACACTGGGATGCCAAAATGCTGACTGAGAATCTCAAAAACAAATGTTTAGCCACTTCTCTCATATTCCTAGAGTTACAATCGAGATGGTGATGATTTTTAAAAAGAAATTGTCACTGTGACAGATCTCACAATGAATGTCAGCTGATTTCACACCTTTAGCGTTAAGAAAACCTATCAGAACACATACTTCAGAGTCGGCGGCATTTTCAATCGAGGGTAGCTTTTGAAATACCCATAAGCAACCTTATATATTGTTGAATGAATTTGTAACGGAGACTGTAACTTGCCAACAGATGGTGGTCCACAGTATGCATGCGCCAAATGCTAACTGCTACGCTACAATGGTGGAATTCCAAACATTTAAAAACATGCTTTGAGTATTACTTTGTCCAATTTTTAAATATATAGTTTAATACCTATTGAATCAAAACCTATAGGACTCTACCACCCACACATACATGCATGTTTTTGATGACCCTCCCGCCCACCCAAACATATACAGTGGTAGTGTGGTAGATCCACTCATCGTTTCTATGGTTGTAGTAAGTCCAGAATACTTCTTGTTCTATCTTGATTATCTGACAAACATTTTGAACTTCGCGAGTGCTGTCTATTTTGGATTCTGCTGCAGCGGATGTACAGATCCGTGTAAGACAATTCTTTACCAGAGGAGTAGTTCAATACCAAATATCATTGCATTAACTAGAATGAAAAATTGCACAAGTACATTTGAACATGAATTCAATGGACATTTTTCACCGTCTATTATTTGGCTATTCCATTATTTTCTACAATCTATATAACATTACAAAATAAAAAATACTTCAACTGAAAATTGTTAGACGTTTACAATATTGGAAGATTAATTATAACCCTGACAGTTGTTAGCAGACTTTCTTTCTTTGGAGCCGACAATGCGCATTCCAAGATTTTAATATTTTATAGTAATTTATTTGTTTGCAATAGCTACACAATCTACATACAACTAAAATACTTTAAATATAGTGACTCAAAAAGTAATATTGTTTTATCTGGCTGGCCACAGTGACGTTTTTAACTGACAATCTAAATGAGGTCATCTTTCTACTTTATTGTGTATGCATATAGTTGCTTAAAGTAGTTCATAAAACGTTTCTAGTAGAATATAATATAAATATATAAATAAACAATTATTTTTACCTTTTTAATTATGTGATGAATATGCTATATAATCATAAATATTATTTATATAATGCTCATGAAATAAAATATAATATGCTCACGCCTCCTCCAAGGCTGATACCATAGTTAGATCATAAAGGTACACTCACCGTAATCAAACTATTTATTTTAACTTTTGCCTGTTTATTTATAAGCCTGCACTCTTTAAATTATTTTCTTTTTTTTTTATGTTAATTATATGATGTTGTCGCGATATAGTTTATTTAAGAGATTTTATTATATAACTTATATTTACTTAGACATAACTTATTTGCATGTGCTTTGTTTAGTACCTAATTACCAACAATTATTCATTCTAGATGGGTTCTAGGGATATAAATATGTTTTATCAAAATGTTAGAGGGCTTAGGACAAAAACGCTTCCCTTTAGGCTAGGTATCATGAATAATAATTATGAAATTGTTGCAATAACTGAAACCTGGCTTAATGATTCAATATGTAATTCTGAATTATTTGATGACCGATATAATATTTATTGGAAGGATCGTAGTGGAGTTAATGTAATGGGTGGTGGGATTCTATTAGCTGTTAAGAATAATATAAAATCTGTTCGTCTTGATTATATTGATAGTGAGGGAGAAAATTTGTGGGTTAGAATAAGTTTATCCAAGTCTTTTACAATCATTTTAGGCCTGGTATATTTTCCTCCTAACTCTGCTTTGGATCTGTATAAAAGATTTTTTGATAGTCTTGAATTGTATAATTTTAACAATGAAAAAATTTTAATTTTAGGGGATTTTAACTTGCCAATCACGGGAATTTCATTTAAGTTAACTGACGGGGGGGAAATATGTAAACAATTGTCATTTTTTATGAACATGTATAATCTAAAACTAAAGAACAATATTGTAAATTTTCTTGGTAAAACCCTAGATTTAGTTTTAACTGATAGTGATTTAAATGTATTAGAGGAAGATCACATTGTCAAATTAGATCGTTATCATCCTGCATTATCCATCTTGTTTGAATTGCACGATTTACATACTACTATTATGTGTTCACCAAACTATGGGGATAATCAGTATAATTTTAAAAGAGGTGATTATTTAGGTTTGTACAACTCAATACGGAATGTCAATTGGTCTGAAGTTATGGATTGTCGTAATATTAATGAAGGAGTTGCCATTTTTTATGATATACTCTATTCAATTATTAATTTACATGTTCCTTTGATAAAGCCTAGGAAATCTAAATATCCCCAGTGGTATTCATTTAATACTATTAGTATTATTAAAAGAAAGGAAAAGGCTCGTAAGAATTACAAAAAGTATAAATATGCTAATTTTTTGGATGAATTTAAACGTTGTAGAGCTGAATCAAAACAGAGTATTAAAACTGATTATTTAAATTATACAACTAGAGTTGAAAGGGACGTAGTTAACAATCCAGCTTTGTTTTGGAGTGCAGTAGGGAGGCTAAGGTCGACAGATAACAAGCCTACAGCAATGACTCTGGATGGTGAGGAGGTGGAGGGCAGCGCTGAGATAGCGGAGGCGTTTGCACGATATTTCAGGACTGTCTACGATGAGTCAACTCTTGACTGCAATCAGCTGGCCCAGCAAGCTCTCGACTCACCTGTTCACTCAGGCATAGGCTGACTTGTTCTCCCTCACATCACTGACCAGGAAATGTTGCATGCGTTTAGGAGGCTCAAATCTAAGCGCTCTTTTGGCCCTGACGGCATGCCCTCCTTTGTCTTTAAAGGATGCATGGAATATTTAATTAAACCACTTAAGCACTTATTTAACGTTTCACTGGATTTTAATTATTTTCCGGATTGCTGGAAATTAACAAAAGTTGTTCCGATTTTCAAAAAAGGCTTAAAAGTTGATATTAAAAACTATAGACCGGTTGCTATTTTATCGACTCCTGCTAAAATATTTGAGTCCATTTTATTCAATCGAATTTTTAATCACGTAAAACATTACATTGCACCAGAACAGCATGGTTTTTTTTCTGGAAGATCAATAAATACTAATCTTTTATGCTTCACTGATTATTGCACAAAAATATTAGACAAGGGAGGGCAGGTCGATGTTATTTATATAGATTTTGCCAAAGCTTTTGATAAGGTCAATCACTCTGAGCTGTTAAAAAAATTAAATTTTTTCGGATGTTCTGCTCAAACAATTAAGTTTTTTGCTTCATATCTTTCTTGCAGAAAACAAATAGTAAATTATAATGGAGTTTTTTCTAAAGAATTCAAAGTTCAATCTGGTGTGCCTCAGGGCTCAAATCTTGGGCCGCTGTTATTTATAATATTTATTAACGATATTGTTAGTTGTGTCAAGCACAGTAGAGTCTTGTCGTATGCAGATGATATGAATATTTTTAGAAAACATAAATTGTTTAACTGACTGCAGACTGCTTCAAGAAGACTTGGATCGTTTGGCTGTTTGGAGTCAAACAGGACTAAAATTTAATGCGGAAAAGTGTGTGGTGGTGAGGTACACCAGAAGAACACATAACTTTATTAACTTTGATTATTTCATTGGCCAAAATGTTTTGATGGTTCAAGCTATATTTAAAGACCTTGGTGTGCTTTTTGATGAGAAGTTTTCATTTTCAAATCATATTATTGAAACTTGCACGGCAGCCTGTAAAACTTTCGGATTTGTAAGAAGATCAAGCTATGTTTTTCGAAATATTACAACTTTAAAATTATTATACTATTCTTTGATCAGATCAAGACTTGAGTTTGGCTTCATCATCTGGAACCCATTTTATAAGTATTTGTTGGATATGATAGAGCAAGTTCAAATTAAGTTTTTAAGATTTTTGTATTATAAAGCTTTTGGCGTTTATACTTATCTTGTATCGTACTCAGAGTTATTGACTTTGTTTGAAATTGATAGTTTACGTAAGCGGCGTTCTGTTGGGTGTTTATGTTTTCTACACAAATTAATCAGCGGAAAGGTTGATTGCAGTCAATTACTTGCCCGGCTTAACTTTTTGTACCCCGTCTTTCAGCGAGAACTAGATCTTTGTTCTGCCCTTACTTTGCCAATTCGTCTTTGGGAATGCAATCCCCTCTAAATGTAATGATGCAACTGCATAACGGTCTCCCCCAAAGTGTGGATGTTCTGTCATTGAACTTGGCTTCTTTCTGCACACAAGTTAAGCACTATATTAATGACCTCTAATTTATATTACTCTTGTACCTGTTATTGTATAAGTTATATGGTGCATGTTGGTAATGTTAGTATTTATATATTTATCCGCATTAAATTTATAGTGTTGCTTAAATTAGATTGTCATGTGGCATTTTGATAACTTTGTAGATATATATATTTCTTTTAAGTTAAGTTATTTTTGTACGATTTTGTTTCATAATTGATACTTTTGTTAGTTGGTTAATAGTTTTACGTGTTCCTTGTTGTTTGTTATTCATATAATTTATTGCTTGTTAATTTATTAATTATTTAATTTTTTATACTTATTTATTCTTGTTGCTGTTATTTGTTCTCTATAAAGTTTTTTCTTCCTGTTAATTATATAATTATACTTGTAAAATGGAAATCACTATAATATATACTGTAGTAATTTATTTTTTATATATTTATAGCTACATAACACATTAATTATTTATATGATAAATTATGTTGTTCACTGGACTCTGGACACAAGTTTAATAATTTGCATGTGTTTATTTATATTATTTAGGATTAATGCTTTTTTGTAATTGGCTTATAAAGCTGTAAAAAGCATTTCATTTAATAAAGAATTATGAATTATGAATGAATTATGAATTATGTTATTATGTGGCTAAGTGAGGCCAACAATATTCTTAACAAACAAAAGACGAATTAATTAAAATATATTTAGTAAAACGTGCATAATCCGTCATGTACCTGTAACTCATTGGTGGCTTCCTTATTTTTTATCCACATTTTGCCCTGGTTTTGAGGGTCGATAAGTAGAGGGTAGGAGCTGGACTTGGTGACGATGAGAGCATTCTGTACTGACAGCTCATCATTGGGCAACCCCTGCAAGGTCCACTCCGACACCTAGGACATCCGTTAATTTAGTAGAGTTTGTGTGATAAATGGCTGTTTAAATAGCTACTAAACTTTATTCAATACAACTTTTTTTTAAGAAAAATATAAGAGCCGTAGTTAAATTTAATCTTTATCTTTATTAACGTACAATGGTGATAAATTACTTTATAGTTTAATCATTTAATGAATTTGGCAGCCAGATGGTTTGATTGTTTGAGCAACAATGCAATTAAATTACTACGGTTTTAATTGAATATTTTTCATTTGATATATTTTTGTAACCCTCTGTGACATGGTTTGATGTACATGGTATGTCATGATCTATCAACGCAATAATACCAAGTCACAATGTGTGTTGAAGTGGAGGAGCAGTCTGAGTTGTTGTACTGTGGCCAGGTTCAGCGCTGAGGATCATCTGTTTGAATCCAGCTCGGACTGGTAATTTTTACCGTGCAACTATATACAGGCACTAGTCTGTAGAATAGTGGTGTAGGGCCCACCTCAAGTGACCAGCATGTGGGGTGAAAGTTGATGGAATCAGTGTTTCTATTATAGTTGCAGAGTACAACACCTTTTTTACTACTTTTTACTAATGAAAAGAAAATGGGGACACGTTTCACTTATTTATTTTAAAATTGCTGCCTTTTCATATTTATTTTGAATATATAATGGAAAGTGCACTAAATACATGTAAATAACTGGACATAAAAAATACATACAATCCATGGTGGATAATGGAGTAGCTCTGAAGACTAGAAACTAGTACGACAAAAATTATGAGCTTACCAGGGGGGGGGTGATTAAAGCCTTGCTTTGGGTACCTAAGAACCACCCGATGGCTCTGGTCAGTAAAGCAAAGGTGTTTAAATTTATTATAAGCTTTATGACCACAAACCACTAAACAAATACCCCACCCGCCCACCCATACTCGTATAGTGGTATTGACCCCACCCACCCACCCATACACATATAGTGGTATTGACCCACCCGCCCACCCATGCACACACTGCAATATTGACCCACCCGCCCACCCATACACGCACTGTAGTAGTAACCCACCCGCCCACCCATACACGCACTGTAGTAGTAACCCACTCGCCCACCCATACAGGCACTGTGGTATTGACCCACCCGCCCACCCATACACACACTGTGGTATTGAATGTAATAATACCACATTAGAAAAAATGTAGAATGTAGATGTAATAATTAAAAGAATTACTAAAATATAAAATAATGTAATTAAATTTGTTTAAAAAGTTTATCTGAAATAATGACAAATACAAAGTACGTAGCATACCATTGAACTATCAACAAGCATGTTGGTGATGTTGAGGTTATGAGTAAAGGGTATCTCTCGAGTCTTGAGTATGTTCATCCAGCAATTCACCAGGGTGGCTCGGAACTCCTGATTGTAAGGACCGCAGTAAGAGAGAAACCCTGTTGCCAGGACCACATCTCCCACCAGCCTACAGACAGAGGCTTAACTTTGAATCCTGTTTAGGAAACAGTATTCTTGTCACAGATAACAGATAAGTTTAACTGCCCAAAAACCTGCAGATGTTATTTTCAGATTTGTTAGAAAGGAATTAACGAAGATTTAGTAGTATTAGGATTTCAAGGGAAGTTTTAACCCTTTGCACGCTACATAAGAAATTTGCTATTTCTTTTAAACGTGTCATAAATTTAAAAAAAATATTTTAAAAATGTTTAAAGTTCTATTTAGAATTTTGTTATAAGGCCAACAACTGTTAAGAAAACACAATCCAAACTGGTATTTTTAAATCAATATTTAATATACAGCAATTTGTAAAATTCCCATTGTTGAACAATTATTCTGTTTATTTACTCATAAATCTATAAAAAAATTAAATTAGATTAAGCTAAAATATATATGTAATCATAATAATTATTTACAAGTTTACTAATATAGATGACATACAAGCACTTACAAGTATCCCTAGAATGTTTTTTTTTTGTGTGAAATAACTCAAAACACTCATCTGGGTGGTCCGAGAAATCCCGTAATACGCGCGGCGCAGCGGCACACAATGGCCGCTCGGTTGCCATGGCGACGGTGCGTGAAGGTCACGATGACAAAAAACGTTGTCATCCTTTCTGTTGTCTTCAAAATTACCTCAATAACCATTTACGTACACGTTAGTATAGTTTTATCACTTAAATTTTAATATTTATCTCAAAATATTCAAATGCGAGAAATACCGTAATACGCGTTTTACGTAAATATAACGTTGCGAGAAATCCCGTAATACGCGTAGAAAGGGTTAAGGTAGATAGATAAAACCCTTACCATGACACTTATTCTAAAGGGAAAATTGATTCTTAAAGATAAGTTGTGACTTATTAATGCAATGGGGCTAGTTAAAACTGCATATAACAAAAATATTTAGTTGGTTTAGTAAAAATCATTAACTCTGTTCATAAACCACAAAACTTTGTATCTTGATTACTAATACTATTAGAAATAAAAATTAAATAAATAGCATACCTGCCAAGTTGTTTTTTAAACTCTTTGCTTTGTTCAGTCCACCGAATCTTTTCACCTCCTAATCCATTTATGAGTGCTGTGGCTGCTGTCATCTTGCGGATACAGGAATTTGCTGCATCAGTGAGTCGTTGCTTCTCACTGACAGCTGCATCATACTGAGCCTTCACCTGATTCAGAGCGTGCTCTCGTGCCATCAACTCATTTTCAGCAGCACACAAGTCATCATCAGCCAGTTTCAACCTTGCCTCTTGCAAAGTTAGATTGGCCTAAGTTAACATAATAATTCTTATTTATGTTTGTGATATCAGTACAAATACTGTTATAAAAAGTAAAAATAAGTATAGCTAAAACTATGAGATTGAAGTAAAGAATGTGAATAGATACAAACAGTTCTTCCTATATGTAATAGTTCACCTGTGATATTTAGTACAAAACTGGAATGGTATTACTTATTATAATTTAGTCTTGTTTGAAAATTATTTCACATTCACCACATTCTCTGCGGGTGGGTTAGTACTGTCCCAAGCACTGGCGTGCGCGCCGCGCTGATGGGTCAGTACTGTCCCACCACCACAACCTTTTGTTATTGATCCATTCTGAGGTTAGCGTCGGGTCATTGAACTTGTTGAATGTTTCAGCGTGGTTAGAACCATACGTAGTAACATGTAATCTATTGGTTCCGTGCTCGGATTTCTTTTTCATACTTTATAGCCTTAGTGTTTTGTAGATTAGTGTCGTAGTGTTATAGTATGTTTTGTTGTGTATAGTGATAGTGTTTTGTTGTTTTATTATGGCCAAATTATGGCCAGTTGTTCAAGGCAAGAACCTGACAATGAGAGCATTAGTGGTAGCAGTTTAGGCGCCGAAAATGGCGGCTCTAGTGATGACAACAATAGTGCCGGAGAAAGTGACTGGGAAAGTTCCCTGCTATGAAAAGTACCATGCGTAAAGAAACATTCACTTTGCTCGTTGTATATATTGTAAATATGGCCTAGTAAATATTAAAATGTATTAGTTTATTATCAGTTAGTGTATATATATTATTGTTTTGAACTTTAAATATGTGTAAGTGACAAATAGAATTTTTGAACTCTGCCGTATTCCTGGTGGGTCAGTACTGAACCAACATTTTGAAACCCCAAAACTACAAAAAAAAAAAAAAAAAACACAGCTGGGATGGATTTATCTACCATCTACTTCAGATTACCTCACCTAAAGGTAAGTTTTTATGCAATAATATTTTTTAGGGTGGTGGGTCAGTTTTACAATTTTTTTGTTAGCAGCGAATGTGCACCGACAGCATACAATGGTGGAAGGGTGAGACGTATCTGCCTCTCTGTAACTACTTCCATTACCTCTCAAGCAACTTTGTTCTGATATACCAGCGCTGTCTATCGTCCTAAATCCTAACAGCCACGGAGGCATTTGCTGCGGCTGAAAGAAAACAATATCTGGGTTTTCTTTCTCTGTGAATTTTTGTAAATATCTGCTTGTTACATTTTTCTAAGATGGGATGTACAAAGAAGTTAATAGGCCTGTAATGGGAAAAAAACCAAATGCATTTTAAATATTAAATTCAAGATAACAATTGAGTGGATTATGAGTGTACATGTTCTGACCTTGAGAGGCAAGACTTCCTTGTTGACGCTGTGGAAGAACGCCATCGCCTTAGTCCAGGAAAGCAGTCCTGCCACATCTCCACAAACCCTCTTAGCTGTGTCCATATTGTAATCCTCCATCTCAAAGTAAGGAATCAGCAGCTCTACCATCTCATTGTTGATTATGTCTTTTGGAAAATTTTGTAGCTGTAGCAGAAAAGTGGTGCTTGCCATCATCTACATGACAATAGAGGAGAATCAAATCAAATTAATGTACTCCACACTAAAAATAATAATAATAATAATAATATATATATATAATTATTATTTTATATATACATAATGACTAAACCATAATTTAAATGGGTTGCAAGCAACCAGCTCAAATAACAATAAAATGTAAGACAAAAATACAAATACACAGTAATAAGAAGTAAATTAGGAAAAACAATATTTGGATGTTTGTATTTTTGTTGATCAACAAATGTATAAACAACTATGCTTCATATTATTTTTCTAACGCACACTGACAAAACTAAAAGGTTAAACGAATCTTTTAAAAAATGGTCTGAAGAAAAAAATTTTTAATATATAAAAATTA
>JAQJVL010008791.1:0-18410 GCA_035578905.1 Stictocephala bisonia
AGTGAATTTTATATAGTATAACATGGAAAAAGTTAGGTTAAGACTGTATTTTATATAGTGTATCTTATATAGTATAACAAGGTTAACAGTGCATTTTATATAGTATAACACGGAAAAAGTTAGGTTAACAATGAATTTTATATAGTATAACAAGGTTAACAGTGTATTTCATATAGTATGATGTGGGAATTTGGAGGGAAATTTGGGAATTTGAGGGAAATTTGGGAATTTGGGGGAAAATCGGGAATTTTGGGGAATTCCGGGAAAAGCGTGGGAAATTTGGCGGGAAATTTGAGGTTAGGAAAAGTGAGGTTAGAAAATTTGGCGGGAAATGGGCGCCGCCATCTTGGATCCGGTTCCGGCCGCCATCTTGGATCCGGTTCCGGCCGCCATCTTGGATCCGGTCACGTGACCGCCGCCATCTTGAAAGTCCAAAGGTCAAAGTGGGTCTGGCTACCTCACCTTTTATCTACTAACCATGATCCTGGCATACATTCTGAGTAGTTATGTTTATATTAGGCCTACACAGAAGAAATAAAATGTTCCCTATCACTAACTTGGGTAACTATCAAAGTTAATGAATACTGGTACCTGAGTCTGGATGACGTACAGATCTTGCCCCAATCCCAATATACACGATATTGAAAATATTAGTTCAAAAACATTTCGTTATAACTGACTCAAAATTATCAATTTTTATTTTATGTATACTTGTGAAATTATTAATTATTAATATACATGTACATTTTTTCATCAATTTTTTCTATTTTGCATATTTATACAATTCCTTCTGTATTAATACTTTTTATTGATTAGTAAAATATTTATTTATAACTCTTCCTTAGGCTTAATATGACAACTAGACTACAGTTTGACTTCTTTTGTCTATTGATCATTTTTAATCACTTACAATTAAATAACTTAAACTCATTATGGTATTTTTTAAAGTGAATATTTATAATACATTAGTTAATCTTATTTCGTATGCTTTAGCGGTCGGATTCATTACTAAAATATTAAACTTCCGGTAACGACCTCGTCAAGGTGTTCTTTACAATATTTACATCACCAAACGTTCCGCCCATTACCAAGTCTCAGAGATACAACTGAGGAAGCCACATTAAAGCATGGGCGAAACGTTTGGAGAGTGTTCTTGACGCGGTCGTTACCGGAAGCTTTAGTTTTTAGTAATTCATCTTACACGACCCAATAGTCTATGCAAGAGACATTCTTTTTGTATTTTTGTATTATTTGTGTAATTTAGAACTATAAATGAAGTGATGTTTTTATTTGATTTGGATATAAAGAAATAAATTACAAGCAATAATTTATAGAAAACATTTTTAACTTATAACATTAAAATTATTTTTGGTTATTTGATATTTGTAAAAAATTATCAAAACTCTTCAGATCTTCAACATTTTATTTTTATAAATAACACTTACGAAAAAACAGTACAGAATAACTACTCGTTTACCAAACTATTAGACGCGAAATTTTTGCGTATTTCGTGCTCATAAAAAACATATTCCGTTTACAAAAGGAGTAAATGAAAGTAATGAAGTGGTAGATTAGAGTAATTTTACTGACGAAACTGCTGTAAAGGTAAAATTACTACGCTACAACTAACGTACGAGTAGGCTTAAGTTACTGGTGTTGTTGTGTTATTTTATGGACATTGTGATAGTACAATGAAACTATAAAAATGTTGCTTTTAAAAAGTACTGAATTCCAAATGAGATTATTAGATATTTCATAGTTTACATTAAATCAAATTTATAATATACTAACTTTTTATTTCCAATAACTATTTAAAGAATTTAGTATTGGATATAAAGAACGGAATCTCTTCTTGCTACTTTTTACGTGCTATTTAATATATTGGACGGGAAGTTTAATAATAGCTCATTAAAATCTGCAGAGATAGTCACGATAATTTTTATGATTATGAATTTGTTGTTATAGTTTATATAATGTATCTACAGTAATTTTATTTTTTAAATTGTCGAAAATTGTTATTTTTAGTTGCTTATATGTTTTTTTTTTTTTTTTACTAGACTTACTGTTGACGACTCCTCTCCACACACACAGTAGTCTAAGTGGAGAGAATATTCATAATCAAAATTACTATAACCTTGTCAAACGTGTTTCTGTGAATAAAACACTATTTTGAATTTGATTTACCCCCATAAGAGCAATTTTAAATGTGTCAAAGTGATCTGGCGTAATGATTTGTTGAACAATTATACTTTTTTATATCGTTTAAAGACCGCAAAAGTTACTAGAGAATCCACCTTGAAATATAAAAACATATTGATTTGTGATGAGTAAGTAAAAATATTAAATTTCAAATGTAATAGTTTATGATTGTTTTTAAAATACAAACGAACAATATAGTTTTAAAAAGTTTTTTTCTAGTAAGTTAACTTTTACGTTTCTTCGAACTATGGAAAACTATAGTTTTCCGCTAAATCGTTCAGTCATAGTACAACAATGCTTCCGATAACAATGTTCTCATGGGAATAAATCAAATTTATAGTAACTACCTGTCCAGAATCGAAACAACCAGTATTATCTTTCATCAAAACATTGTGGGAAATAAACTATGCAAGTGCACTAAAGTAGCATTTGATACATAGCTATCTACAAATGTACAATATCTGTTTGATACATAGCTATCTACAAATGTACAATATCTGTTTGACACATAGCTATCTACAAATATACAATATCTGTTTGATACATAGCTATCTACAAATGTGCAATATCTGTTTGATACATAGCTATCTATAAATGTACAATATCTGTTTGATACATAGCTATCTACAAATGTGCAATATATGTTTGATACATAGCTATCAACAAATGTACAATATATGTTTGATACATAGCTATCTACAAATGTACAATATATGTTTGATACATAGCTATCTACAAATGTACAATATCTGTTTGATACATAGCTATCTACAAATTTACAATATCTGTTTGATACATAGCTATCTACAGATGTGCAATATCTGTTTGATACATAGCTATCTACAAATGTGCAATATCTGTTTGATACATAGCTATCTACAAATGTACAATATCTGTTTGATACATAACTATCTACAAATGTACAATATCTGTTTCGATAATTACAAATGTTTTTAGAATATTACAATTCTATTCTACTGTAGCACTAGTTGACAATATTCTTATGTCAAGCCAATAGCCTTAACCGAAGGGTCCGCAAGATGACGGAGTCAAGCAACATCGATCGTGGCTGTCCCTTGGATGGGTGACCGTCTGAGCGGTCCCGTCCTTGCATGCAGCCCGCCTGCCTGGTCACTAGTGGTGATTCGGAAGTCACGTTAAGCCATTGGTCCTCAGGTTAAGTGTTAGAGAGGGCTTATTAGTCCTAAGTTTACCTGGTAAAATAAGACATCCATTAACTTTTCAGCTTTAACTTCTAAACATCTCGTTTATCTCAAAATAACGGGCAGTCCCAAAAGTCAGACGAGCTACTTCGTTAAGCTCTGTTAATTGCGAGTTCGTCTCAACGGGATTTGTTAGGGTAAGCTTTTATTCTTATTTTTAAGATATATTTAGTAACCTTATAGTAATTTTTATTAAATAGTACTTTTTTTAACTATTCATTCAATTTTTATTGCTTTGGACAAACACTTAAGGCCTATAATACATCACACTGACCACAATACTTTGACATATTCTACAAATTAAATGGTAAAATAATCAGATATTTCAAGAAAAGTAAATGTTCAGTAAGGGGGAGAACTGAGTATTAGTCTTGTCAATTAGCAGAAAATCAGACCAATACTACGTGTTTCGGATTCCGTGTAAAGCTGTAGGTCCCTTAGTTTGCCCTGGCTGTTGGGCTAAGTGGCCATTTCTGAGCATAAGTCGAACTTAGTTAGTAACCAGACTACACTCATATACATTCATATTCGCCTTAAAATTCGCACAAAGTTGTGTCGCCATCTCATATATGTGATTATAGCAAGAATATCAATATTTAAAATAAATTATACTAAACTTAAATGTATTACCTTGGATAAAATAATCTTTATAGAATCTGATCCGATGAACAAAAATTCTGCAAAAAGTTGGGTAAATGAAGATAATTATGTGGTAAGCACACGGTAAAAGTTGTAAAAAAATTATCAATCAAATACAGTATTTTATTTTCCAAAAACTATTGTAATGAATGTATTTTTCGTAATTCTTACTTAGTTCTTTTTTACTTTGGGAATTAAAACGTATTACTATATCTTTAGAACAGTTAAATTTGTAACTATCCGTTTTTATCACTTTTACTATGTAGGCCTACTTCAACCACCTAAAGTTGTAAAAATGTCATTTCACTATTTAAATACATTTTTCATGTACATTTGGTTTAGATTTATGGTAAGATACTGAATAAAACTAAGAACCGACAAATTAACGTATTTTACATTTAATAAACGTCAAATAATGTTATTCTACTCTCTAAGTAAAGGTGCATAGAGTCCCAAGTTCCATCGGCTACCCTTGCCAGTAGCAATAGGCTATGATAATGGTTTGTCACCCCCAACAATAAACTGAACATTACACTTGTCGCGGTCGATGTCTGGAGGGTTACCACGGGGTACCCGGGATTATATGGCCCACTCGGCGCCTCGGCGGGAACACCCTATAGAATTTTATTGGAGGCCTAATCACATTTATAAAAGGTTTTAATCTTGGTAATAAATCCATTCAAAATATTCTACAGAAATTATAAAAATGTTTTTGAAAACCTGATGATAATTGAACAAACACAGCTCTTTAGTAGTTTCAAGCCCATCTAAAGTAAAATTAAATGTTTCCAAAACTTCCAATTACCGGTCATGAATTGAGCTTAAGTATAGCAGCGTAATCCTCTTGAGAGGTTATTTAAAATAATTCATTAAAACATAACTATAAAATGGGACATTTTAGAAATAAAGTTTTGCCAATTGAATTATTGTTGTTGCATACAAATTTCTGAAAATATCAGGTTAAGGTCTCCAAAAGTTACAATTATTGTGAATGTCTTTGTTCCAGACATAAGTCTCTTTGGTGCAAGAGCAAGGTGGGCTATAATGTTATTGGTATCTTTATTTTCATTCCATCAGAAGACCCACAAGCCCATTAAACACACAATAAATAGTATTATCAGTCCATGCTTTAAACGGGTATGTAATCCTCCAACAAACCCTTATATATGACTACACATACATCTTCCTTTAACTCTCCAACCACGCTTAACATCTGACTACACAGGCGCTCTTTGTGATCCTCTAACAAACCCTTATATATGACTACACATACATCTCCCTTTAAACTCTCTAACCACGCTTAACATCTGACTACACAGGCGCTCTTTGTGATCCTCTAACAAACCCTTATATATGACTACACATACATCTCCCTTTAAACTCTCTAACCACGCCTAACATCTGACTACACAGGCGCTCTTTGTGATCCTCTAACAAACCCTTATATATGACTACACATACATCTCCCTTTAAACTCTCTAACCACGCCTAACATCTGACTACACAGGCGCTCTTTGTGATCCTCTAACAAACCCTTATATATGACTACACATACATCTCACTATAACTCTCCAGCCACACTTAATATCTGACTACACAGGCACTCTATGTGACCCTCCAACTACCCTTTACATCTTACTACACAGGCGCTCTCTGTGACCCTCCAACCACCCTTGACATCTGACTACACAGGTGCTCTCTGTGACCCTCTAACCACCCTTGACATCTGACTACATAGGCACTCTCTGTGACCCTCCAACCACCCTTACTATTTGACTACACAGGCACTCTCTGTGACCCTCCAACTACCCTTTACATCTTACTACACAGGCACTCATGATTCTCTAACAAACCCTGATATGTGATTATACATTTAGCTCTTTGTGATCCCCAACCACCCCTAACATATGACTACATAAACATATCTCTGTGATCCTCCAACGACTTCTTTGTATTAATTTAAATGCAGCACATTGTGATCACCAATCATCCCTATGTATGACTTCTCACACAACTCTCTATGATCTCTAACCACCCCTTACTTATGACTATAAAGACAGTTGTAAGTAACCTCCAACCATCCCTGACATAAGTAAACATAAGACTTTACAGGGCTTTTTTATAACTCTCCAACCATACTAGTCATATCACTACTCATAAAGTTATAAATAACTCCATTACTACCCTTCATGTATAGTTATACCTATGTGCCCTCCAATTCACCACACATTGGTCTACAAGTGCGGCTATCTTATATTTCTTTTCCATTCTAAATTTGGTTATAATAATCCGCTTCCATCCTACAAGCACATGAAAATTTTATAAGAGGTAATGACATAAAGAGGTAGAACATAGTTTTATGTTCTGATGTCTCGTTCGGACATTTAGAAGAAGAGGTGTAAAGGATCAAACAACGAATTGCAAGGTCAGCCAAATACAAAACAAACACTCGGTGTGAACACGGGGTGTGTAGGTAAGGCACGAGGGGGTCGTTTGGTAGGGAGATACGACGTACTTCAAATAACAAAGAGTTAATTAGTTCCAAAACCAAACACCAGAGTGCAACATAGCAGAGGTAAAACGATTCCATTCCCTAGTAAACATGGGGTGTAATGGTGGAGGGGGAGGAAGGGTTTGATCAGCAAAAGGGAAATGAGGTTTCCTGGATCATTCTTTTGATCATAAAGTCCTAATTTATCGTATTCTGTGAGAAAATCTTATTTTTCAGGAACTTAAAATATTAATATCGTAGTCTTTTATCACCTTTGTTATAAATTTTGACGAATTATAATAATAATCACTACAAAGTTAAGAATGGTGGAATTTGTACCGTATTAAAGCCTGAAGAAAATGTTAATTACTGATTCACAGTAGATTTTTCCCAATATAATACTAATAATAATAATAATAACCTTTTTTATTGCGTCAGACAAAGTACATTGTATTGCAATAGTCATAAATGTTAATAAATGTATAATAAATTAAATAGTCTAAAATGTTCCATTCATCATTCCATCAAAGTCACTTTCAAACATACAATTTTGCATTCAGAGGTCATCCATTCGAATTATATCCAATTACAGCTCTGGTCTGTGTGTTCATAGGGCCTCCCAGTTGTGTGCCATAAACGCGTCTGTACTATAAAATGCTTCTGTAATCAGAACTTGCTTCAGACGCGTTTTGAATGCCTTGAGCATTGGGGCACTTTTGACCGAATTTGGCAGACTGTTGACAAATTGGGCTCCTGCCTGTGAAGGCAAACGCTTATGAACTACCGTTCTGTGTTTACCAGTTCGGTAGTTATCCCTGTCTCTAGTTGCATAAGAGTGTATGTCACTACCTCTTATGAGATTGCACTTTAATTTGAAAAAAATGCACGTATTCAAGATGTAGAGACAGGGTAGTGTCAACAGTTTCAAGCTTTTGAAAGCTGCTTTGCACGACTCTCTCATGTGCAATTTTGCGATGGTTCGGACTGCCTTTTCTTGAAGAATGAAAATTCTGGAAAAATGTGCGTTTGTGCAACCTCCCCACAAGGTCAATCCGTAGGAGAGGTATGGGTAAATTACTCCGTAATAATCTATCCGTATCCGTACTATCTTTTAAGATAGTATATTACAATTTATACTATCTTATAAGATTTTCGTATAAATTGTTTAAAAACGCATATAGGGATAAATTGCTTACAGCAATAATATAATGTAATAGAATGATTCTAATTCAAAACACTTTGTTATCAAATAACTGTGAAACACATTTAACGTTTATTAAATCATGTCAAACATATAAATTTTGTTATCAAATATTAAATGTATTTAGACTCTGTTTATGTGGCTAAGTTTTTAAGACATAATCATTTGAGTAATTCAAAATTTAAATAGTTCATAATACTAGAAACTGGTGCTTCGCTAACATTCCAAACTAGTTTTTTCATTTATTTATTTTTTTTCTTTTTACAGAAGTGATTTTCTATGCTGCAATAAAAACAGACTCTATAGCTACATTTCAGATTATACAGCTCATGAGAATTATTTACAATTCCGAAAGAGTATTGAAATAAAACTTATTATAAAGAAACATTTATAAACTAGAAGAATGTTCATAATACGTTCTTTTTAAAGAAATTATTTTATAATTTATTTATTACTCATACAAATCTTAATCACATTGCGGTACTAAAGATAAATTTAGAAAATAATCTAATATAAATTCAACTACGCAATGAAAACGTAACGAAATATATTATAAACAATATTATTATTACTATTTTATAATGTATTTACAGTATAAAATATCATAGCAAATGTATTTTATCTATTAGATGTTTCCTCAAATAACCATAAATAAAAAAATACTACTTATAGAATATTTGTTGTACAAAATAATAAATAAAGAATTTGAATTATTGTTATTATTATTATTATAGAGGCACAAGAATTATTTCATTTGAACTCATAAAACCTAGTGGTTTGGTTTACTCGTTTCCAATTACCGCAACCCCAACAAGACGTAATGGACGTAAATTAATAAAAAACAACTAGATAATCTAATAATAGTGGTTCCCTGGCTTCAGAACGATAAATGGCAAATGTAACCTTTTTCACAGTATATCTCATAATAAACATGAAAAATTACTTTTGCATGATTTTCTAATTAGGTTATATTTATTTTAATGCATTAGTTACAGTTCAAATAAAAGTCATGTTTTTTTTAACTAAACCATGCATTAATTTTAACAGATATAAAATCTGTTTCCCTCTACTCTAGAAATTTTATTTCCTTCCGACTTCAAAATTCATGTCATGAATCCCTTACACCAACCAGCCCCAGATATCACGTCTCCCCAGACCTCCCCACCCCAGACATCATGTTTCCCTCCGCACTTCCCATCCCAACAATCATGACTCCCGTATTTCTACCCATCCCAGACATCATGTTTCCCTCATACCTTCCCGTCCCAGACAACGTTTTTCCCTCAGCACTTCCCATACCAGCAATCTTGACTCCCACAGTTCTATCCATCCCAGACATTATGACTCCCTCCCTGCCTCTCATCCCCAGCTCTTATGAATCTCCTTATTTGCCTAGACTGGATGTCATGACTCAGTCATACTCCTCCACCTAGATGTCATGAGGACCTATATTCCCACCCAGTGATAATGACTTCCTCCTTCCACCCAATCGTGCATCTTAGACGTCATGATACTCTCTTCCACTTTCATCCACCCTTTCCTTTCACCTTTCTTCTGTTTCCTTGCTTATCTCTTTACCCGACAACATTTTCCTAATTCTTAACTTTCAGAACATTTTGGAATCATGCTACTTTTAAATTATATTTAAATTAACTAAATGGTTAAACAACACCTTTTAGCAGCCAGAGAAAATGTTATGTTCAAATAATAAGAAATAACACTCAATTACCAACATAATTGGAATTTAGATAGATTTTAGAAGTTATTTCGTTTAAATTCGTTTCCGTGTTTAACACCCTATTTCCTGTTAAACCCCGTAACAACCAACACCACTACAAGCGATGCGGGTATGTGTCAGAGACCACATTATCAATGAATACACACTCTATAAGAAGGACACTCCTTATACAGCAAATTCAGACCAACTTTTTTTCTGAGATTGCTGCTTTTCGCCTTAGCCGCTAGAGTTCTCCAGTCAATATTTTCCTGCCTTCTGTGCTAGGGAGATCTCGCAGAGGGTGCGAGAGAGAGCGCGCCTTCGGTGCGAGAGAGAGCGCTCGCCTTCGGTGCGAGAGAGAGCGCGTCGAGGGTACGAGAGAGAGAGGGAGCGAGGGTTGTGTGCGAAAGGAGAAAGTTTGCCTGGTGGTCTGTATAAAAGAGCTTCCTCTATACAGACTCTGCTCTCGCTATCCCTCTGCCGCCGCGGTTTGGCCGAGATGCCACTTGCTTGAAAGACTCTCCACTACTTCATTGCCAAATGTTGAATTAACAATTTAAGATGTGATCGCTGGATGCCGAATTTTTTTTTCATATTTGCTTTGATAATCAAATCGTAGATCAACCTATGATAACCCAAAACTTTATAAGATGAATAAATTATTTTGGAACTGCTCCTAGAATTAACACTGTACAAGCACTGTTGCTTTAACAATATTCAAGCACTGTTGCTTTAACAATATCCAAGCACTGTTGCTTTAACAGAATCCAAGGACTGTTGCTGTAATAAATGTAGTGTGATTATAACAATTTAATCTGTGATTCAAGAATTGTTATACTAACCGAAAGAATATACTATCATACAAATAACTAACAAAAGTAAATGGGCAAACATTTTAACGAATAACTATTGAAAAGTGATAGACTATTCAGAGATTTTAATAAATTAATTATAGAGATGTTATTGGAAAAAAAACAATGTAAATTTACTATAAAAAAATAAGTTTATTCAACAAAAATGAAAACGTACTTTATAGACGCCGAAAAAGTATTGCAAATGTTAACACAATTAACTATTTTCTATCTATGTTCGGTGACAATCAAAATTAAAAAAAAACAAAATTAAAACATTCAACTGACAAACATTATAACATACTCAGAATACCTACTAACTAAAATTAAATTGCAGCATAACCACTAACATATCACATTTACATCTAATTGTTTACGATATATGAAGTGGCACTTATGAATAACACATATATACACGAAAATTATAAACAAACGTAAACTACAAAAACATTCAGTATATATAATTACTAAAAATAACATTGCAGCATAATTATATACATATTTTATTTACATCTAATTATTCACAATATATGTTAAGTCTCAGTTATGAAATAAACATATATTTACACACACACACTTATTTACTAAGTTCAAACTGTACAAAAAAACATATATAAATACTAAATACTACATTGCAACATGATCATATACATTTCTATTTACACCTAATTACATGTAATTTATGTAAAATGACAGTTAAGACATATATAATTATCCCCACATTATTTACAAACTTCAAACTGTACAAATTATTCAGTAGACCTACTTATTAAAATTTACATCACCACATATTCTTATAATATATGTGCAAGGGGTTAGTTATGACAATTAATATATATACATAAAAACACACACACACCCGGCAATTATTTACTTAAACTTTAAACTATACAAAACATTATTAGATATCGTTAACATAATTACAAAACATTACATCGCACCATAATCACAGATTTTATTTACATAAAACAAATTTCGATACTAGGTCTCAGGTATGAAAAAATTATATATACATATATAACCTACACATAAATTATTTAAACATATACAAATTATATACAAAATATGTCAACTATGTAATATTGTAGACTAATGAAAAAAATACATCGCAGCAAAATAATATATATATTTTATTTACACTATTAAATTATGTACAATCTAAACATGGTGTCAAGTAAGAAATAAAAGCATATTCAAAGATTAAGAAGAAAGTTAGCAGACATCCACAATGTTGGTTTTTTCAGTAGCCTGTCATACATGACAGAGTTTTTTAAGCTTCTTATTCAGTTTCACTTGATCACCCTCTGACACTCTCTTTACCCTTACGTTTAACAAAGCCTTGTCTCTAATGTCGTTCGATTTCCACTTTACACTGTAAAACATCTTACATCTCACTAACAGCTCTATCATAAACAACTTGTGTACTTTACACTCAATCAACCACTGCGGATGAGTCTCTTCAGTGTGTAAGGTCAATTCTTTTACCAGTGTCTTGGCAACTTCAGTGCTGGCAATCACCTTAGGAAAAAGCTGGGCAAAGCACAATGCTTGAGACTTTACAACGTTGTGTAGAAGATCCGAAGGCTTATTAAGTCTGGCTAATTCTCCGGTATGTCTGGTGAACGATTTCATTAGGATAAGATACTCACGGGGTATAAAAGAGAAGGAGTTTTCTTTCAGAAGAGTAGCCCTACACGTTTCACAGGAAAATTTCTCCACACATTTTTTCCCTAGCCAACCGGATATGTAACATACAACACTATCTTCAAAGGCCGTTACTTCTACGTGATCTTGATCTAGCTGTTGTTGAGTGTTACATTGTGGGGCTAAGTTGGATGAAGCGATGGCACTGGTGTGAGGCTCGACTGAGTTGATAACTTCTTGTGGCTCTTCGACTGGCAGTACTGATGGAACTTGAAGATTTTCGTCGCCATCTGGTTCACAATTTGCAGTATCAGGAGGGTCCAGTAAACGGATGGATATAGCATGCTGGAGATTCCGTCTGAACTCCTTTGCAGATGGATTACTGTTGTAACCACCCCTGTGTCTGAGAACACCAAACAAATTCTCAATGGGGTCCTGGTTGAATCTATTAGTTAACAAAAATTTGTTTCCACTGGAAGAAATCTCCTCGTATAATGCTAGTATTCCCCTGATGGTTTGGATGAGACCGTCAAAACATGGAGGATTTGAACCATCTAGAGTCTTCCAGGTCTGTATATACTGGATACTGGCTTCCAAGCAATTTCGAGGAACAAAGTTGGTTTTCGATAGTGGCTGCTTGTATGGGTTTTTGTCGTCTAAGTGCTTGCTGTTTAAACAGTCAGTAATGTCATTTATTTTGCCAAGAAAAGTTGCTGTATTTAAACTACTTTCATTTTTCATCTGTCCTAAATTAACAGCAGCTTTCATCCCTCTCGTAACTGAATTACTAAAAATTTGAGCTGCCAGTTTCACATTCATCTTCTGAAATGCTTGCGGGTTAACATGCCATTCTGATATTTTCGGCGCAGCTCGGCAGTCTGAAGCAGATTTCCTGTCGATCTCATAAAACTCTAAAATGTCTCCCCATGACACAGGTTTATGGTCCACTAGAAAATCCCTTTTCAGCAAAGTGTTGCGGATACACTTTAGAAGATGAGGGTAATCATATAAACAGAAAATCTTTTTTTCTCCAAAACAGTAATAGGGAAAATCTTTTGAAACTCCCAAGAGTTTCAATGCAGCTGCATTTGTCGATCCCATATCGCAGACAGTAGCCTTTAAGTCGAGATTTACATCAAAGACTTTTTCGATGCAAATGTCCAACAACAATGCTAAAGTTTGCGATTTTAACGAGTTGTTTGAGAGCACATATGCGAGGGGACATTTCCATTGTTCATTAATACCTCGCAGCATAAAAACTGTTGCATGTGTTGCTATCTTCTGGTTTCTTCCCAATGGCCCAAGATCCTCGAATCCTTCAACCAAATCTAACTTGGAGTTATATTCCAGAGATTTTCTTAAACACATTTCATCAAACAATAAAACGCATTGTTTTTCAGTTGCAGTCATGGATTTAACTTTGACTTTCACCTTATCAAAAACTTCAGTTGTAAACCCCGGAGTAATATTGTTTACATTTATCCATTTTTTTATAAGACTAAGGCAAGGCAGTTTGAAACCCCTTCCTCTCATAAATTTGTACACGTTTGGTGCCTTGTAGTAGATTGACAGGGCCAGCTGCTTTTCTTCTTCAGTCCATTCCGATCGAGTTTGGTGTCGCAGTTGCATTGTGATGAATGTCAGTGGATCTCCAGATATGAATTTAGGTAATTTGGAAATTACAGTCTTGATATCAAACATTGTAGTCCTCTTTTTTATGAAATAAATGCTGTTGGTTTTCTTTTTTAGAAGTGATTTTTGTCTAGTGATGGTTTGTTTCAACTTCTTCCTACGTGGTGTTAGTTCATTCAATTTGTCATCATTGTTTAGTTCAGATAGAGGTTTGAATTGATTGTTAAAATCCTGAAGCGTCTCTTCACTCCCTCCAACTTCATTGTATTGATCAGACTTTGTGGATTCTTCAAAACAATCAGATTCCACTTGAGTACCAGGCACCTGCAGATAAACTTGTTCTTAATTCATTTACAATATAAAATTAAGATTATGAGCTATAGAATTTAATGAAACTGTAATCTTGAAAAGGCTTGCAGGGCTCCGAGCGAGATGATCCTCCCTAAGAGCCCATGTTAAATCGGTGCACCAGACGACAAGACGGTGGACTGGTAAAGTAGGCCCTTAATTTGATTACTTCACTTACATAAAAGTAATTACGATTAGTTTACGAAGCTTATAAGGAGGGAAATGTAAAACGCCTTTTCTAGCGTTTTAGGGGTGTCCCAGTGCACCCTTAAAAATATATCAGACCATGTTTTAGACAATGTTCATTTTAATAAGTGGGGGTTAAATAACATTATCGTTCAAAGAGAAGTTTAACTGATCCAAAGTAATACACCACTTAATATCATTTAATTTTTCACACTGTTGTTAGTTCTCAATTGTACTTTTAAAGGTCTTTAAGATTAACTTTTTAATTTATTTTGGAATTAACAGTAATACTCAATGTACATTGTCTATAACCATAAAGATTTACAATTACTATTATTGTATCATTATTTTGCTCAACAATTAATTTAATGTTAAAGCAATTAGTAATAAAAAATACTCCTTACCTTTCTCGGTCGTTAACTGGAAAACTAAAGAATGACAATTCTCGGTTCTTCGCGGGCGTATTTTCACAATTCACATACGCACATTTGCCACCTGCTGACATTTCTACCGTTAACTAATAAATAAAAAAAACTAAACTAAAAAAGCTTTCTATTTTAAGCATACTAATTTAACTGAAGATACCACTAAAAATAATAAACTACTAACAAATTCAGGACAAACTATGAGATACAATATCGAGCACAACTGAAGCTCAACTGATAGTGCTGGGGGGGTCGTTTGTCAAAACAAGATTTTTGAGTTTGTTTACAATTGAACAGATGGGGTGGACAGCAATATTTCGCAGAATTTCTTATGGTTTGCCTCTTTCCGCCTCTGAGTCACACCTCACCAGGGCAACTTTCTCCTTTCGCACACAACCCTCGCTCCCTCTCTCTCTCTCGTACCCCCGACGCGCTCTCTCTCGCACCGAAGGCGAGCGCTCTCTCTCGCACCGAAGGCGCGCTCTCTCTCGCACCCTCTGCGAGATCTCCCTAGCACAGAAGGCAGGAAAATATTGACTGGAGAACTCTAGCGGCTAAGGCGAAAAGCAGCAATCTCAGAAAAAAAGTTGGTCTGAATTTGCTGTATAAGGAGTGTCCTTCTTATAGAGTGTGTATTCATTGACATTATTTCCCACATGTTGTAACCTCCTTTCCACACTAGGAACTGGAACACTTTTTAATTATTTTCAACTATATTAAGTTAACCTGTTGTAATCAACTTAAATAGATTTTATGACGCTCTCACATTCAATTCCATATTGTATTAGAATGTTTTATTAAGAAATGGTACAAATAAATTTTAAATTACTGTTGACTTTTAATATATTAACCTTTTTGTCGATATGCTTAATTGGTTGGTAGAGTTGTTAGTTAAAGCCCAGCTTAACGAACTAAACCTTTTCAGTTCTATCCCAATTAATTGTCTAACCATTCTATTCTAAATGGCTCTTCATTTGTCATTGGGGTATTAATTAATACAGTACAAATAAAACGTCACACAACATAAAATGTATTACAATATAAGCACAAAATGCATCTTTTGTGAATCCCTCTGGTCTGAGGAAGGTGAGCGTGATTCACCGAAATCGATCACCATAATATTTGTGCATTTTGTACTTGTATTGTAATACATTTGTGCATTTTGTGCTTATATTGTAATACATGTTGTGTTGTGTGACCTTTTGTTTGTTCTGTATATGTACCAACACGTATTATGCTAATTAAAAACTATTTATTAATTAATGACACTTACTGTATAGTCGGCCTTAGTACGTAACAGTGACTACATTTACTCGTCATACTCAATCGAAATAGATATTCACTGTTAAAGACAACCAGCGTCTTAAGAATAAATAGATAAAAAATATTTAAACAACAAATAGATTTACCAATTAGATCAAATTTAATATTCTCACATACAACTAACTTTAAATACCCTAGCGCTAATTTCATAATACTTGAAATTCCTCGGTCAGTGGTGAAACTGCAAACAAAATATTCAATTTTAAATAGTAAGTAAATAATTTGAGAATATTTAGAAGTAGACTTGAAAAATTTAGATAACTCTACCATATAGAAAGTTTTTTATGTCGTACAGTTTCATAATTTTCTAAAAATATTCGAAATATCATTGTAATTTATTACGTTCTTACAAGTCGTAGAATAAATTTGTAAAGAATTGATAGTTGGAAACATAGGGACTTTTCAATCATTTCCGTGGCAATCGACTTTGAAATTTGTATGTTAAGGCGCAAAATGAAAATACAGTAATCTTTCTGATTGCTTTTGTAATTGAGTAATAAAAATGTTTGTACTGATATCAATTTTACATTAGAAGTTCTTTTTGAAAATGAAACATGTTAATTTCAGAAAAAAATAGTATTGGATATATTTTAATTTCATTTTTACAATCTAGGTTACTATCCCGTTGGGACTCAGCGTCCACAAACACACACAGCATCAATCGAGTTTTTGTCGCCCCCCACACCCCTCCCATTTGTTTACTTAGCTAATTAGCAATTCGTTATCTCAAGCTCAATGTATTTTCCCCTCTCAGTCCTCCGCCCTTAGACAAACAGTCCCTCAATTATTTTAAACAGTGTCCTTTTTACCCGTCTATGGTCACAGGGAAGGATATGTGTTTATTTATTTTCTGTGTGTGTTTTAGTGTTCTCAAAAATAATGTTTGCAGTCCAAGGGGCCTAAGAAAACCCCCAGCAGTATTAAATGTACAATGGAAGCTATGGGTACCCATTTATACTGAATTCCTTCCTTTAAGAAAACAACAGAGTATAACCACTGAGAAAAAATAAACAGCAGTCGCTTTCTTATTGCCGCATTAAACACCTTAGTGGCAGTTACAAATATATTATAACGCATCTGCTTTTTTATAAATCTACAATAATAATGACTACATTTATCCTTGAGAATTTAGAGGAGAATGAGATAGTCACTGACAAGGGTGCTGGCTACATGGCAGACTGGATAACTAACTACTTGACACACGAAGTTTTTAACTCCACACTCGTTAAGCGCACTGTTGGATGTGACATCTGTTTCTTTTTCCTCTTTGATATAACGTAACCTTTAATTATTAAATATAAGCTGTTTCCTGTATCCTCTTAATTAATAAAGCCATCACTGAACATGAAAAAGAAATCGTTTTTCAAATCTAATTTTTTTTATCCAATCTTCAGGACCGGTTTAACTCTTTGTTAGGTAAATAAATGAGCTTCCTTAGAAACTTCAAAATGGTACAAATGTCCTTCATAGGAAGTTTACGAGTTACCTTCAAATTTAATTACAACGCTTAATCTCAATTAAGGGTTTTAAAAAAATAGTATTTCATTAAAAAAAACAAGAATATTTTCCGTTAATTCACTACCACTTTCTTTTTTTCCGTGAATTAACTACTGCTTGATAAATATTCTATTGCTCTAAAAAATATTCCTCACTCATTTTTACGCCCACTGTGGTATTCCTTATCCACTAGGAATCCGATATCGCTGGTCTTATCGCTTTCCAAGAACTTACACATGGAGAGTGCATTCGGCGATAAGCCAATCATTGGATTTACCAGTTTATGATCAACTTTAGTATCCACCTGACCTAACTATAATTGCGATGAAAAAAGTAGTAGTAGTGAATTAACGGAAAGGTCCTAAAACGATCTGTAGGGACAAGTCTCTCGACAAGATAGTCGACTTAATGTTATTAAAAACATTTTATGTTTTCCCTAGTAAACTAAATGTATGTAAATTTAAAACGATGTTGGTAAAAAAGTTTTTAACATGGATTAATAATATATCACTATTTTTCAGGTAATCTTTTAAATAATATTAAAACTGGATTTACCGTTTAAGAAGTGCTCCACTTTAGTTTAGAATGTTTTCCAGATTGCAGAACACATAAAATAAAATCTTAGCAATGATAATTAAATAAACAATTTAAGATACTATTTAATAAACGATAAATTGTTATAAAATCTACTTCAGCCCGATCTTCTAGTGCAGATGTTCAACCTTCACCCTCTTCAACTTCGTCGACACGTTGTTGACTTGGTATTTTTTTTTTTTTTTTTTTTTTCAAACTCATTAGAGGAAATGTCGATTGCCCAGAATTATTGGTAAAAGTCAACCTGAGGACTCCTGTCAGAACAAGATCACAGTATATATTTGCCCATCAACACCACAGAACAAACTACCTCAAAAATGACCCAATGAGTAGATTACATGAGATGGGCAATCTTGTCGCGTGCAATGTGGACTTTTTCCACGATTCTCTTAGATCATTCTGAAAAAAAACCATTCACACTAACCTCGTCTACTTCGACA